>JAHFZB010000064.1:226693-317309 GCA_036884735.1 Huso huso
TCTTTTTTTTTAATGATCAAATGGTTACAATTTGTGCAAAAACATGTCTAGATATTGAGGAAACAATAATTTCAAAAGCTTATTTAACCCCATAGTGAATATGGGCAAGCCTGTATGCAGTATTGGTTTTTTGTGAATTTAAAGTGTGCTTCGCGAATGTTAACCCTTATTTAAATAAAGCATTAAAAAATGCACTTATTATATAGTGTTTACGGATGTTTTATATTAGTGCTATGAACACCTCAGCGGACAAATATTATTAATGTACATGAGGTTAAAAACACTACAAAAGTTATAATTCTAAATTGTTGTTATTACAATTTCAAATAATAACATAAACCAATCGTAAATGCACAGCAAGCATAATATAAACACTTGTTCACATTCAATAAACAAATCCCATATTGTATTTACACATAAGAAAACAGAAAATACAAACAAAAAAAAAATGCACATCCTTAAACAGATAATAATCAGGCCTTTTAAACACTTTACGCGAAAGTTTAACTCTATCGAGTATTATCCTATACCATTGACATAGCGCCCAACTCTGAACTTTTAATCCTGTCTGTTTTGGACTGCTTTCTTTACAATAGGGGAATATACAGAGACTAACCCAATTTGTGCCAGGGTTATTTTGCTTTTTCCAAAGTTCTCTATTTGTAGCATTGCCAAGAACTGAGCTGGGTGCATTAATTTCAGCCATGGCTGCCATAAAGTCATCTGTAGCCTTTGGCTTGGGTAAGGCGCCGCGAACACCTCGTGTGTTGGTATTTAGGACCTAACCAAATCAATCATGTGATCAGGGTGTTACTACGAATTCAGTGCCCCTAGATTCATGTGTCCCCGGATGGATGCCAAGCATGCTTGCAACAAACCTTTGCTATTCGTCAACGCCAAAGGGTGGATTTCCGCCACAACGCTGTCATCATTAACCATTTAGATTAGGGTGCTTCAATCCCACGATGTCTCCGGTTTTGGTTCAACTGGGTAACATCTGAATTGATTAATTGGACCACTAAGCTTCGCAATAAGGGCTTCTGATTGGTCCAATTAAGTACTTAGGCACAGTTGCAACAAAGCCAGGAGGACATCGCCCCTCAAGGACCAGGGATTGGGCACTCCGCACCAGACTGTAGAGCAGCTCAAGCCAAACGAGCGCAGCTTCATTGTTTCTGGACCTGAAGATGTTTGTGTGTTTGTGATTTCGGGCGATTCTACATCCAGAATAGATTGTTAAAAATACAGTAACAACAACTATATATTGTGTTTCTTCAAATGTGTATAAATTAGCTAGTTACTTTAAGAAGAACATAAGAACATAAGAACATAAGTTTATTAAACGAGGAGTACCATTCAGCCCATCTTGCTCGTTGGTTGTTAGTAGTTTATTGATCCCAGAATCTCATCAAGAAGCTTTGAAGGATCCCAGGGTGTCAGTGTAACAGAGTTAAAAATTAATGCTAATAAAAAAAAAATAAATAAATAGTAAAATAAAAAAAAAGAGTTTCACCCAAAATTAGTCCAAAAAAAAAAAAAAAAAGAAACTTTGGGCTTAATTGATGGTTTGGGTGCATGGCTTCATGATGTAACTTCCATTCCTCTCAGCAGAAGCATTTTTGTTATTGCTGAGGTAGGTGTTTCTAGTCTGGTCTCTGTAAACAAGGCATCTTTCATTAACGTAAATATCATTAATTACTTAGTATATAAACTGAAAAGTGAGCTGCATACGCTCTTCGCATGTAAAACAGAACTTTTACACGTTGTTGTTATAGGATTTTAATGTTGCGTAGTTTCTTATTGTTGGTACCATCGCTAGTATTACAATCAGCCATTTTACACTGCTTACTACTAACAAGCTTAGAGACAGTATTGATTTCTAATAATAACATCGGTATGTTTCATTTTCTGTATAGAGAAACATGCCTAGACTAAAGTTGCCTAATCTTATTTTAGTTGATATATTTTATTTGTGGTGCATGTTATTGTTTTTCTGAATGTTTTCTCACTTTATTTTAATATGAGGTCTTTGTAACTCTGAAACTGGGAGGAAGGGAATGTAAAACATGATACAATGGAAGTTGTCTGTTGTAAGAAATATAAATGCTAATCCTTAAGAATGTAATGGTTGAGCATAAATGTATTAAAGCTGATGTTATTTTGCTAAGTTGAAACTATACTCCATCACCATGTTAACATGGGAATGCTTTGTATGTAATATTATGCATTGCTTGTAAATTGTGTCAAGGTCTTGAGTAGGAGTATTTTGTTATTGCTGGAGGAGAAACATGCTCAGACTGGAAGTTGCCCAATCTTATGTTTATTTGGCATATTTTGTCAGATGCTCCAAACAGAAATAAAACCAAGTACATCAAAGCAGCCCTCTGGCATGCAGAGTCGCTCTTGGTGCTGACCAGGGCTACACAAACCGGTATGGGTTACACTGGTGTCGCGGGACTGATCCATGAGATCGGGCTTGGAAGCAGATCGCTGGAGGGAACAACGCTGAGCATCCAGCTGCCGTTTAGGTTTTGGTCAGGCACCATAGACAGCATACAGCTCAAGGACCTGCGATTGTAATTGAAAAACATTTTTCTGTATATACTGTTTTTGTTGTTATTCTTTTTTTTTCTGTGTTGATATGGCTCATAAGTCAGACTTAGCTGTAACCTTTTCTGATTTCACGGTCTTCAATTTTTATGGTAGGGGAAGGGTTTATCATATGATAGAACCAACTCACCAGTGGTTATCGGAGTCAGAGTGTGGGTGCTTTCAATCTCTTTTCTGCAAGTGTTAGGAGTGCAGGGTAGAACAGTGTCCTAGTTAGCTCTCCCATAGGGCGTATGTGGGAGACCTACACCTCTACTCCCAGTGTTAATAGTGACACCTTACAGCAATTGAGGACATGATTGGACAGATAGGTTTCCAAATTGGTGACCTCATTAAGTCAGGATTCTTTAATAGGGCTATTGGGATTGGTGGCGGGATGTTGATGGCACTAGCTCAGATGACAGACCTTCACAATTGTATGAACATAGCTTCCGCAGGTCAATGCAAGTTAAGTCTGACAGGGAGCCACCACTTTCAGGAGGGGATGATACAGATAACACAATGTGCAGGAAATGGGTGGAACTGATGAGAGCCAGTATCAAAACAGAAATGTTAAAGTTTCGGAAATCATAGATCGGAGTAGTAATGAGTAGAAGTAATGAGAATTATGATGAGGAAAAGCTAGACAAGCTGTTAAGATAGGTTCGAGAAGTGACCTTCCTTGTTCCACTCAAACACCTGAGGTGGTTTACAACATGCTTTTTGCAGTATTTTAGTTTATTATCCCTTGTTACTCTCACTGGCAGAGATTTCTTATCTCTAAGACAAGCCAAAACATAAGGAGAATCCTGTTGACTACTGGATTAGAATCAATAAGGCAGCTGATGTGGTTGATGAGGGTCTTCAGGGCAGGGTAGAAAGATGGACAATATTGGTGAAGAGGGTATTAGATGTTCAAGTATAGGGTACTGCCCAGACTCTGACCTTGCTTTTGCTTTCAAAAGCAAAACTATATATATATGAGTGGGATCTGCCAAAGGAAATCCTGTGGGAAGGATTGATGAATATCAGAGGGAACAAAGGTCTTCCAAGAAAGTAAGTCACTCTCAACAGGAACTGTCATCCCGGGATCCTGAGGTGTGTGTAATAAACAACCGCTTCCACAGAGCCATTTTTGGTCCATGTTCCCAGCTCTCCGGGATGAATGCATTTTGAATCGCATGATGGGCATGCTTGGAGCAAGTTTAGATAAAGTCCAAAAAAGACTGATTGCCTGACCAGCTCCTTATGGTGGTAGGTCACGCCGGGTCTCCTGGCCTCTAACAAAGCTTGTAAGGTCTGTCGAGATAAGGGCCAACCAATGCACCCACTGCATGTCTGAAAAACTATGTTTTGCTGTTTCCACCCCGACATGTAAACTTAACTGTTCCAATGGACCGACATTGCCATCTAATCCAATCAGGAAACTATCGAACTCAAAATTCCTTGAGGAGGCTGTGCATTCTGTTGATGACCCATACCGACACTTCACGCCACTGCCGATGATGGCTGTTAAAACAGGAGGCATGGTCTCATCCAGCATCTGGAGAGTTTTTACCCTTTCAGAAATCATCATCAGCGATAGGAGCAGCAGTGATAGTCCATCTGATACCAATTGTTGGCGGTTCCAGAACCTGGTCACATTGGTGCCATGTTGATAGTGGATTCGCGGTTTGCACGCTGAGTGAGGTGGTTTGCTGTGTGCCCTGAGCTAGCTCTCTACCGGGGAGTAGCCGGTTAGACTGATGTTGTACCAGTAGGGTGTGGTGGTAACCGGTAGCCAAACCAAAGGGAGCTTTCAATGTTGAGATGGAAGTTTATGGTTGTAGGCTGGTTGTACCAACCTATTGTACAAGGACAACAGGATGAGTTAATACTGGGCACCAATGTCATAAAGATTTACTAAGCCTCTTATGTTATTTGGATGATCTGCTGTTTTCATAACTAGAAATTGGCCTTGAAGACCGTTTGGAGTTGTTTTAACAGATTGAGAATGCATAACTTAAAGCTGGCTCCTAAGAAGTGCTGGTTTCTGATGTAAAGTTTGTAAACTGTCTGTAAAGTTTCTCGGTCACATAATTGATCAGAATGGAGTTGCCACTGACCCCAAGTAAAGTTGACAGCATTTCACAGATGAGCACTGTAGACCTTATGGAACCAGATGGTGTACCCCCTCTCAAAAGCGGATAAGATCCTTCCTTGGAATGGTTAATTATTACCAACACTTTGTGGATGGTTACTCAGCCATAGCTAAGCCATTGTTTGCGTTTGTGGCGGGCCAGAAGAGGAAATGTAGGGAGGTAAAGCCTCAAAACACACTCAGTCATTTAGGAAGTTGAATGTTGGTGACTGGACACCCGCACACCAACTAGCTTTTGAAAATTACAGCAGGCTCTGTGAACAAAGTTGCTTTGGCCCATCCAGATTTTTCAAATGTCCTTTTCATACCGTCGACTGATGCATCCTTGGATGGTGGGTGCTGTTCTTCGCAAGTCCAGGAAGGTGAGAGCATAGCTAGACCCATTATGCTTGAAGCAAGTCACTCACAGGCACAAAGAAAGTACCAAGCTCACCGTCTTGAGGTTTTGGCCTTGAAGTGGTCTATGTGCGATAAGTTTGGCCACTGGCTTAAGGGGCATGTTTTTACAGTATGGACAGACAACAATCAAACACTCACATCATGACAAAGCCCAAACTCGATACAAGCCAGGAGCAGAGGTGGGTGGCTGTTGGCTTCCTATGACTTTGATATTAAGTATATTCCAGGTCCAAAGAATGGTCGCTGACGCCATGAGCCGTGAACCCTTTGTTAAGGGAAGTGTTGGTCGAGACTTCTTCTTGAACCTTATGTGGAACTGCTTGGGAAGCTAACCCAGTTTCAAAAAAAGACTGTCCAAGATATTTGGGTGGTCTAATAGTCCCCCTGGAAGAACCAGGTTGAAGCCAGGCAAGTTGTGTGTAGGTCTGCATGCGCTGAAATCGGTCATTCTCAAGGATGAAGTGTCAGCCATTCTTGAGATGCATACTGAGTGGGAGTCTGCTACGGAGAACACGCGCATGGGGTTGTACAGCATCTTCCCCAGCTGGTTCCACTGGACAAGATGCCTTGCTGGCATATTCTGAAGAGGAGCTGCGACGCGCAGCTTGGGAACAGAATACTCAAGAGTGTTGACCTATATGGAGAGGGGGGACCGTCAGAAGAGAAAGAGTTAAGGAACCACTGCTGGTCCTCAGATATCTGAAACACTGGGAAAAGCTCACCTCCAGTAATGGATTCTTTATAGAGTGTTGAAAGATACCATAACTAAGAAGCGTTATCAGTTTGTGGTACCCGACTCATTCAAAGCTGAAGTTTAAAGGGCATCCATGACATCGCAGGTCATCAGGCCAATTCAGGAGTCTAAGTCTGGCAAGACAAAAATTTTCTGGCCCCACATAGACAGGGATGTGAAAGATTATGTGCGCGTTGGTCAGCTGTGTGGTCAGCAAAGCTACTGATCCTGAAGGCAGGGCACCTCTTGAAAGTATTAAGACATCTGTGCCTCTTTGAAATTTGTGCATTGACTTTGGACAGTCAAGACTTGAATAACAGGTCCATAGATGCTTTAGTAGTCACGATCATTTCACACGGCTGGCCCAGGCATTCCTGCGGTGTCGAGATCAGCCAGCCAAACAGGTGGCCAAACAATTATGGGGACAGGTACTTTTGTATTTATGGGTTTCTTGAACGCATACATTCAGACCAGGGAAAAAAACTGAGAGCCATTTTATCCGTGAATTACTTGAGTTCTTCAAGTCGAAAATAACCATCAAGGTATGGGATACGCCGCCAGGCAGTAGCGATGAGATATTGCGTCAATGTTAGTAGTTTTATCATTGAGCTTTTTATAGCAAAGTTGCCGAGCAGCCTCGCGCCTGAGCTGCTACATAAGCCCGCCCCCCTGGGAGCTTACTACACGCAGCGCGACAGAGACTCTCTTCCTCTTTGTCTTCAGCATTGGTAGCTGTAGATCATTAGAGCTTGTCGGCTGACTGTACTCATTAAGTTTAGGCTTGAGAAGCTGGTTTTGCCCTTCTCCGAGTTTATTTCAGTTGTACTCATTATTATTTTGGTATTTTCGGTTTATATAATTGTGTATATATTTTTATATTACATTATATATTCCTTCACGCTTTGCTTCGCATCGCTGCTTTTGTTTATTCTCGTGGGTCTTCGTCTTTCCTTATTACTATAATTATTTAATAATTGTTATCGTGTGTTTTGGGTTTTTGTAATATATTTTATATTTGTTATATATATTGTTAGTTCGCCGGTGCGTTGGCCTTTGGCCACGCAGCATTGCAGCCCCGGGTCTTGCCTCTGGCTGAGACCGCGTGTGTGGAGCCTGCTCTGCAGCTCTATATATTAATCCACTGGAGTGTGTTCCATCCCTACAGCGTGGTAGCTGTACTGCCTGCCCTTACAGTCACTAAGCACTATAGTGTTGCTGCAGCGTCCCAAAAAAAAAAAAAAAAAACTTTTTTCACCATTAGGAAGACGACCACCAAACACATACCCCTAACACCTAGGTAAGTATAATCAGCATCAGACACCGTACCAGCATTCGTGCCTGGGCTTATGGGTCAGCTGGACGACGCCAGGCGCCTGCAAGGCTGCCTCACGCTTGGTACTCGCACCACACAGGTGTCAGCGCCGGCACTTGGTGCAGCGCTCGGGCGCTTTGGGACTCGTGCTCGACGCCGGTGCTCGACGCCGACTGGGTGCTCGACGCCGGGCGCTGGTGCCGAGGCGCAGCACCACGGTGCTCGGCGCTGCTCGACGCCGCCGACGCACGCATTCACTGACACTGACGTCGGCGCTCGACGCTTAGGCGCCGCCCGGTGCTCAGTGCTCGACGCCGGCGCCGACGCTCGCGCCGACGCTGGTGTTGCGTCGACGCTGCGCGCCGATGCTCGATGCTTCGACGATCGGTGTCGACGCTCGGGCGCCGACGCCGGGTGCTCGACGCTCGGGCGCATTTACGTTCGGTGCTCGACGCCGGTGGTTTCACGCCGGGTGCTCGGACGACTTTCGCCGCTCGCTGAGCCACGCCTTGACGGATAATGGGTTTTCATCGCTGGCAAGACCTATCAGGCAAAGCTGCCTGCCAGCCATCCGCACGATGATTGTGTGACAAAAAAAACAAAAATAATTATTTAGCAGAGACGCTTATCCAGGGCGATCACACTTATTACAAGATATCACATTATTTTTACATACACCCCATTTATACAGTTGGCTTTTACTGGAGCACCTAGGTAGTACCTTGTCATGGGTACAGCAGCAGTGTCCTCCACCTGGGATTGAACCCACGACCCCGGGTCAAGAGTCCAGAGCGCTAATCACTACTCCACACTGCTGCCCTCACTACTCCACACTGCTGCCCTGTGTGACGTGTCTGGGCCAGCATGCCACCGCTGGCGGATAGGGCTTTTTTGTCATCTCTGTGCTGGCTTCCAGGCACGCATCCTCCGCCAAAGGCTTAAGAGCAGTGGTGGGCACCTCCTTCCTCGGGATCATCCCACACCATTTTCGCCTCCCGCCGTCATCTCACGGCGACGCCAGGGCGGCTGCAGCTCAGGAGCTCGTCCTCCCAGCTAACAGCTGGTCAGAGGTCCCCGCCAGACGCTGGAACGAACGCAGCCTCCCTCGTAGGGTACGCCTGCCGGGAGTCTAGGTCGCACTCCAGATCGCCGACGGAGAGGACGCCTCGCCCCATCGCCGGGACAGGCGACAGAGACAGGCGGGGTGGCGGAGCTAACCTCCAAAATGTCCCACCCTATGGAGGTTATGATGGGGCAGCAGTCCATCCCCGCGTCCTTTAGCAAATGTGGTGCCCCCAGTCCCAGAACAACTGACTGGGCCCATTGCCAGCCAGCCAGTGGCCCCTCCACAACCTGCACGGGTCGTCGCCCCTTCCAGTGCAACTCAGCGGGAGGGATATCGATGCAGTGTCCAGAGACGATCTGACATCCTAGAAGGGGGGAGAGGAGGCTGAGGTAGCCTCCCAGCACTCTGAGCAGGACATCGAGCTCCAGGTGCTGGATACCGGCGACCCGACGTGGTCTGTGGTGGAGAGAGGCAACCCGCCACTTGGGCATCATGGCCTATGGCGAACCACACGGCGATCCTTGTTTGAGTCGCTTTCAGCCTAGCCCCATCAGTCCAGGATGCTCGGCATTCCCAGACTTTATTAAGGAGGTGCAGTCCACCTGGGGGCCCGCCCTGCTCCTGTGACTGCAAGGCTCGCCTTAACATGCAAGGGCAAGTGAGGGTTGCGCCTCCTTCCCACCGTGGACGCGCCATGCAGGTGAAGACGCCAATATCGGGTTGACAAAAGATCCGTATGCCCCACAGCAGTGCAGGACTACAGAGGTACACCTAAAAAGGTGTACGCCGGCCACGGGAGGCGGTCAAACTGTCAAATGTGGCCAGTTTGACAGACAGTCTACCAAGCGGCACTATTAGAGACCAGTGCCTGAGTGCCCTTCTGTGGCCCCTCAGAAGCAAGTTGGGACGGCCATCAGTTGTTGTGAAGTTGGCCCAGCTCAACGCTGCTGGCTCAGGGGCAGGAGCATCAAGGCCTCTGGTGGTGGCCAGAAGGTAGCTCTGGCTCTCAGAAGCGAGAGTGCAGGAACCTGACAAGGCCCTGCTGTTGGATGTTCCACCATACACCGGGACACACATTTGGTCCGGGCGGTGGAGGAGACGCTGCAATGTCCGCCAGGCATGGAGGCCGCAGCAAATGACGAAAATGTGGCCAAAAGCCGCTCCAGCCGGGCAGCCTCAGGAACATCAGTGCGTGGCAGGACACTGCCACAGCAGCAGGCGCAACCACGGGTAGTAAGACCCTTTCAGGTCCATCAGCACGCCGCCAACTCGTTTGTAAGACCGCGAGCACGGGAGTGGTGGCGCCCAGAGGAGGTGGCAGGCCCGCCCCGTGGCTCTGGCCAGGCTCCTCGCGAAAGCAAGCGCAGCCAAAACAGCCCTGAAAACCCAGGCAGCTGTTAACCCACCCCACACTGTCCCACAGCCCAGTTCTGGCAACAATGCACCAACCACATCTGCGCGCGCAAACTATATTCACCGGTACACCTTCAGTTCCAGCAAAAAAACCCTTCCTGGGAGTGGTGGTAACTGCAGTGAAGGACCTGGTTCAGTCCCAGCTCTGAATGTGGAATACAGGCATTGCTCAGGAAGCGTGCCATTCAACAACCCAGATCGACCAGGGTTCTATTCCAAATACTTCCTGGTGCCCAAAGGACGGCGGGTCTACTTATTTTAGATCTGCGAGTACCTGAACAAATATCGCGGTGTTATCGCTCAGGATGCTACGCGACAGGCACATCATCCAGTCAGTCCGACACGGCAACTGGTTCACCACCTTGACCTGACAGATGATACTTTTCACGCTCCCATCTGCCCGGTCACAGGAAGTATTCATGCCGCATTTTAGAGCAGGGTATACGAGTTTTTGTGTCCTTCCATTCGCCTGTCACTAGCCCCCGAACCTTTTCGAAATGTATGGATGCTATTCTAGCTCCCTGCGGCTCAAGGCGCCCGACTGCTGAACCATTGACGACTGGCCTGTCTGCGCAGTCGAAGGGCAGTTGGCACAGCACACAGTGATGGTTACAGACCATCTTCAGCGGCCAGGTCTGAAGGTCAACCCAGAAAAGAGCCGCCGTGCCGAGCCAATGACCAATTCTGGGTCTGCATCTGACTCAGTGTCCATGGAAGCACCCTGTCGACACAAAGAGTTGCCCTCGATGGAGCGGTGTCTCCCTATTCAGGCTGAGAGAAACAGTCAGCATGAGCCGTGTCAGCGCATGCTGGGGTTGATGGCCGCACCGCAAGCCCTTCCTTGGGCTTATTACACCAGAGACCTCTGCAGGCCTGGTTCAATGCCTCGCTGCATCCGCTGGAGAGATAAACACCGCAGGTTGACGGTATCCCAACCTGTTGGAAGCGCCGCGCTGCGGAAAAGTTGGGTCAACATCCGCCAGGGCGTACGCTTGGGTCCCATCTTCTGAAGGAGATTATCACGATCGACGCTTCCAACCAAGGTTGGGGAGCAGTCTGAACGCTAGATCTCCGCGGAGTGTGGTCAGACCCCGAGGTCAGCCCACATCGTTTGGAACGCAGGGCGGTAGACCTCGCCCCTTCGGCACTTCTTGCCAGTGCTTTAGGCAAGCACTTGTTAGTGTCGGACAGACACCACGGGTTGTGGCGATATCAACCGTCAGGGCAGCCTACGGTCCCCTCGCCATCGGATGGTAACACGGATGTTAAGTGGGCACAACCGCTTTTGACCTCTGGGCGCGCGCGGTTCATCTACCGGCAGAGTCAATTATGCAGCGGATCTCCTATCCAGAGGAGGTCCTTTGCGGGGAATGGCGTCTCCACCCTCAGGTGGTAGAGCACATTTGGAATGGTTCGGCAGGCGCTAGTAGATCTTTTTGGGCGAGAGACCACGCACTGCCCCTATGGTTCTCGGTGAGGACCCGACAGCCCCCCCTAGGAGTCGATGCACTGGCTCATGAAATGGCCGCCAGGGCTCCTATATGCCGGCGATTCCGATGCTCCCCCTCTAGAGAAGGTCAGGTAGAGCAAGCGACAGTGATCTTGATTGCTCCTCGGTGGCCTCGGAGGATATGGTTTCCGAGCCTGGTGCAGTTGCTGCACGGTCACCCGAGGGAGCTTCCCCTGCGAGCGGGACCTATTGTCCCAGGCCCAAGGAGGGCTTTTGCACCCGAACCCCAAGCTCATGCAGCTATGGGCTTGGCCCCTGAACGGAACGCCTGTCAGCCTTAGGGCTCGACGGCGGTGATTTGACCATTCAGAGTGCTAGAGCACCCTCTACTAGGTCGCAGTACACATACAAGTGGCAGTTGTTTCAAGATTGGTGTCTGGCGGAGGGCTATGACCCAATATCCTGCCCTATGGTAGTGATATTACAGTTTCTACAGAAACCGTTAGATGAAGGAAATTCCTCTACACTTAAAGTGTATTTAGCCGCCATATCGGCTTGCCATGTACGCATTGATGGTTTATCACCAGGTTGCCATTTTCTGGCATCACACCCTGAAAGGCGCAAGACGCCGGCGGCCTCCAAGGACCCACCAGTTTACCGTCATGGAGCCTGACGTGGTGCTAGAAGCCCTTACCAAGGCACTGTTCGAGCCTCCACAGCGTGGATATGAAGCTCGTGTCTATAAAAACCGTGTTTTTGCTGTCAGTGGTATCAGCCAAACGCCGTGAGCGAGTTACATGCACCGTCAGTGCATTCATCATGTACTCGTTTCACAGGAGACGGTTCTAAGGTCTCCATGCGCCCAAATCCAGCCTTTTACCCAAGGTCATATCCCCGTTTCATGAACCAATCAGTCGAGTTGATGCTCCATCCTCCTTTTTTCCCCAGAGGAAGAACGGTTACACATGCTCTGCCCCTGCGGCGGGCATTGAGGTGTTATATTGACCGCATAACGACTGTGAGGTAAACAGAACAATTGTTCATGCCATGGTTCTAGGACTTTGGGTCAGCCGCTGTTCAAACAATGCCTTTCCCACTGGATAGTGGATGCTATTAAATTAGCTTATGAATCTGCAGGCCTTCCGCCACCAGGGCAGTTGAAGGCGCATTCCACTCAGGGGTATGGCGACATCCTGGGCCCTCTTTAGAGGGGTGCCGGTGTTCGACATTTGCGCCGGGCAGCCAGTTGGGCTACACCGCATACTTTCATGAGGTTTTACCGGTTGAACGCATTGATTCCTCTGCTCCACTATTTGGAGCATTCAGCTACACTCTATGATGCCTCAGGATGCGGACATATAGAGTGGTTGACAATATGGTGTTGACTATTCCACCTTAGGGACAGGTGTCATTATGGCATAGACGCTTGAGGCGCAGGCCCGCATATGCGTAGATGTATTGCCCACGAGTTGCGCGCGCGCTATGATGTAAGTCTGTCCTACTGCCGAGAATCCTCCCGCGATGGCTTGGGTACACTGTTCATACCTTTGATGGTTATTTTCGATTTGAAAGGGAACGGCAGGTTGCGATGCAACCTCGGGTTCCCTGAAAGAGAAAACAACCATCAATCCGCGAGGTCGCCCGGAAGCCTTCACGGCCTGGAAGAGCAAAAGAGGAAGAGAGTCCCGCGCGCGTAGTAAGCTCCCAGGGGGGCGGGCTTACGTGGCAGCTCGCAGAGCCTCCATCGGCAGCTTTGCCATAAAGCTCAGCTAATCGCCACGCCTGACGGCAATATCCCAATCGCTACTGCCTGACGCAATATCCCATACCCTGATGGTTATTTTTCTTTCAGGGGAACCGGAAGCTGCATCCGCAACCTATCGATATCGGGGTAAAGAAGTCTCACACGACACCTTACCATCCTATGGGGAATGGAAGCGTGGAGCGATTTAATAGGACTTTGGGGAACATGATCCGCGCTCCCACCTGAGACAAAGCGGGACTGGCCTCGAAGCTTCAGACGCTGACGTTTGTATATAACTGTACTACGACGTGGACCACGGGATATCCTCCTTTCTACTTGATGTATGGGAGGGTTCCGTTTGCCTGTAGATGTCATGTTTAGAAACATCTTGAGATTCTGAGATTGGCAGTTTTGACAGTTATGTGGCATCTCTCAAAAGACCTCCAAGAAGCTATGCAGATAGCACAGGTACACGCCACCAAGGTGCAGCACCGCCAAGCTGAGTTTTTACAATCGCCGGGTCAAAGGAGTGCCCATTGAGAAGGGTGATAGAGTTCTGGTGGCGAACAAGAAGGATAGAGGGAAACGGAAGATAGCGGACAGATGGGAGCCGACTGTCTATACAGTGATCAGCAAGAACCCGCCACCCATACCTTCAGGATCCAGAATTCTTTACTGGCCAAGAAAGAGTGGTGCATCGAATTTGTTGATGCTGGTTAATTTCTTTCCCTAGATGTTGAGGGACCTCTGACCGACTCATTCCATTGTGTCCTCGTGCCTGACCATACCTCTGATTGTCCGATGATGATGCCACTGAGGATCCAGTGCCAGTTGTTGAGCCAGAAGATTCAGTGAGTAGGACGCAAGACTGGGTAACACTTCTCCCAAGTGTTGATGCATGTTCACAGATGTCCCTGAAGACCATTCTCTGGTGGTGGCGCCAGTACTTTAGATCGGAAGAAGACTATGAAGTGCAAAGTCAACAATGTTTATCAGCTGAGTCAGTTATCTCGAATCTCATGTCGATGTGGAGCCGTCTGGTCTCCCCAGTAGTGTGAGAACTACCTCACCGAATAACGCCACGGTTTCAGAACAGCAGAGTACAACTAATCGGTGAGAACACGTGGGTCGATTGTTAAACCTGTAAATCGCTTGCTGTACACTATGTCAAGTCAAAACATAATCAAAGACCAAAGGAATTCCATCGATAAGTTTGCTAAGTCAGTGTTTCAGATTTTCAAGAGTTAATTTACAAAAGTTACTCAGTGTTAACATACCTGTTATATTTTTTTTTACATGCAAGTCACCTCCTATGTTCCTTTGTATCAGGTTCATTTCGATTTCCGCTAGAACTGGGTATCTGTTGGGTGTAACTGGCATCTTATTGCCAGAAGTTGGTGAGAGAATTTTGCGCTACTCTCTCTCCTCTTTTGTCCTTTGTTGGATACTTTTGTAGTTGACCTTGCTGTGTAATTGTGCAAACCCGAGTTCATGTCATGTTGCAGTGTGCTTTTTTTTTTCTTGATGATTGGTGGTGATCACTATTTACTGTTTACTGTTGCATACAATGCATTATTTTGGTGAAATTCAGTAGGTGGGTGTAACAGAATTAAAAATTACGTTAATAAAAATAAATAAATAAATAAAAATAAAAAGTTTCACCAAAATTAGTTCAGTATTTTATTATTTTAGTAAATAATTTGCTGTAAAAAGCAAAAAAAAAAAAAAAAAAGAAACTTTTTGGGCTTTTTTGTTATTGCTGGAGGTAGGTGTTTCAGTCTTGTCTCTGTAAACAAGGTATCTTTCACACGAAATATCATTAATTACTTAGTAAATAAAACTGAAAAGTGAGCGTATATTTTGCATGTAAACAGAACTTTTTTTACACGTTGTTGTTATAGGATTTTAATGTTATGCAGTTTTATTGTTGGTACCACGTTGTAGTATTAAACCAGATAGCCACACGCGACCGCCATTTTACACTGCTTACTACTGCTAGAGACAGTATTGATTTCAATAATAACATCGGTATGTTTCATTTTCTTGTATAGGAGAAACATGCTCAGACTGGAAGTTGCCTAATCTTATGTTTTATTTGGTATATTTTGTCAGATGCTCCAAATAGAAATAAAACCAAGTAAGCATCAGCAGCTACTCTGGCATGCAGAGTCGTCTTTTGGTGCTGACCAGGGCTACACAACCGAGAGGGTTACATCAGCTTCAACAACATTACACTGGGAGTTGGTTCCAGACCTCACAATTCTCTGTGTAAAAAGAGCCCCTATTTACTTTTTCTGAATGCCCTTTATCTAATCTCCATTTGTGACCCTAGTCCTTGTTTCTTTTTTCAGGTCAAAGAAGTCCCCTGGGTCGACATTGTCTATACCTTTTAGGATTTTGAATGTTTGAATCAGATCGCTTTGTTCAGGACTGAATAGATTCAATTTTTTAGCCTGTCTGCATACGACATGCCTTTTTAAGCCCGGATAATTCTGGTTGCTCTTCTTTGCACTCTTTCTAGAGCAGCAATATCCTTTTGTAACAAGGTGACCAGAACTGAACACAATATTCTAGGTGAGGTCTTACTAATGCATTGTAAAGTTTTAACATTACTTCCTTTGATTTAAATTCAACACTTCTCACAATATATCCGAGCATCTTGTTATTTTTTATAGCTTCCCACATTGTCTAGATGAAGACATTTCTGAGTCAACATAAACTCCTAGGTTTTTTCATAGTTCCCTTCTTCAATTTCAGTATCTCCTATATGACATTTATAATGCACATTTTTATTGATTGCATGCAATACTTTTACATTTTTTCTCTATTAAATTTCATTTGCCATGTGTCTGCCCAGTTCTGAATGCTGTCTAGATCATTTTGAATGACCTTTGCTGCTGCAACAGTGTTTGCCACTCCTATTTTTGTGTCGTCTGCAAATTTAACAAGTTTGCTTACTATACCAGAATCTAAATCATTAATGTAGATTAGAATAGCAGAGGACCTACTACTGATCCCTGTGGTACACCATTGGTTACCTCGCTCCATTTTGAGGTTTCTCCTCTGATCAGTACTTTCTGTTTTCTACGTTAACCACTCCCTAATCCATGTGCATGCATTTCCTTGAATCCCTACTGTGTTCAGTTTGAGGGCAGCAGTGTGGAGTAGAGGTTAGGGCTCTGGACTTGACCGGAGGGTCGTGGGTTCAATCCCCGGTGGGGACACTGCTGCTGTACCCTTGAGCAAGGTACTTTACCTAGATTGCTCCAGTAAAAGCCCAACTGTATAAATGGGTAATTGTATGTAAAAAATAATATGATATCTTGTAACAATTGTAAGTCGCCCTGGATAAGGGTGTCAGCTAAGTAATAAATAATAATAATCTTTTATGGACTTTGTCAAAAGCTTTCTGGAAATCTAAATAAACCATGTCGTATGCTTTGCAATTATCCATTTTTCAATGTTGCATCCTCAAAAAAGTCAAGTAGGTTAGTTAGACACGATCTCCCATTCCTAAAACCATGCTGACTGTCTCTCAGGATATTGTTACCATACAGGTAATTTTCCATTTTGGATCTTATTATAGTTTCCATAAGTTTACATATAATAGAAGTCAGGCTTATTGGTCTGTAGTTACCTGGTTCGGGTTTTGTCTCCTTTTTTTGTGGATCGGTATTACGTTTGCTATTTTCCAGTCTGTCGGTACAACCCTGTGTCAAGAGACTGTTGCATGATCTTGGTTAGGGTTTGTAAATAACTTTTCATTTCTTTGAGTACTATTGGGAGGATCTCATCAGCCCAGGGGATTTGTTTATTTTAAGAGCTCCTAGTCCCTTTAACACTTCTGCCTCTGTTATACTAAAGTTATTTAAAATTGATAGGAACAGGTCGACATGTGGGGCATGTTGTCCATGTCCTCCTTTGTAAAACCTTTGAAAAGTAATCATTTAATATATTTGCTATTTTTTTTTCTTCATCTATGATTTTGCCATTTGTGTCTCTTAGACATTTAACCTCCTCTTTGAATGTTCTCTTGCTGTTATAATATTGGAAAACATTTTGGAATTGGTTTAGCCCCCTTTAGCAATATTGATTTTATCTCTCTCTTTGGCCTGTTTAACTTCCTTTTTGACTTGTGTTTGCAGTTCCAAGTACTCCTTCTGTGTACTTTTGTTTTTGTCCTTTTAAACGCCTCTGTGAAGTGCCTTTTTTCGCTGAATATTTTTTTTTTTAATTGATCTATTAAACCATTTTGGCCATTGTGTTTTAGATTTAGATTTGTCTACTTTTGGGATGTAATTGTTTTATGCTCTAGTACTACATTTTTAAAAACAGCCATCCTTTTCTGTGGATGTTTTCTATTTTACCCAGTCTACTTTGTTAGTCTCTGTTTTACCTTCATAGTTTGTTTTCTAAAATTGTAAACCTTAGCTTTAGTCATTACTTTTTGGGGTTTTAAAAATACTAAATGAGACCATGTTGTGGTCTGAGTTTGCCAATGGCTCTCTGACCTCTGTTTTAGTTATTCTGTCTTCATTATGTTCTTATGTTCTTATGTTCTTATTATTTGAAAAGGCTAAATCAAGGCATGCCTCCCCTCTAGTCGGTGCCTTGACAAATTGCGTTAGGAAGCAGTCATTTGTCATTTCCATCATTTCAATTTCGTCCGTCGTGCTCCCCACCGTGTTCTCCCATTTTATACGGGGAAGTTGAAACTCTATTAGTATGGCTTCTCCTTTTCTACACACATTACGAGTGTCATTGTATAACAGATTATTTTGCTCAGCATCTGAATTTGGCAGTCTATAGCATGCTCCTATTATTATGCCCTTTGAATTTTTGTCCATTATTCTGACCCATATTGATTCTGCATTGTTTTCTTGGTCCTGATTTAACACCTGGGCTCCAAGACTATTTCTTATGTATAGCGCTACCCTCCGCCTCTTCTGTCCTGCCTGTCTTTCCTATACAGTGTACCCACTAATATTATATTCGTCTCCATCACTCTCAGACAACCAAGTTTCTGTAACACCTATCACATCGTAGTTACTTGTTAGTGCAGTAGCTTCAAGTTCTAAAATTTTGTTTCTGAGACTTTTAGCATTAAGATAAATACATTTAATAGTTGTCTTACCTGAGTTGTTGTTTTGTTTTGATGTGGTCTCCTTCTGTTTTTTTTGTTTTCTCCCCCTTCCTTTTCTAGTTTAAATGCTTCTGGACCTCCTGCATGCTAAATAGGTTTTTGTCACTCTGTTGTGCATTTGCTCTCATAAACAAGGGACACCATTTTTTTCCAGGGGCACAGTTTTTGCAGTCACTGGAATATTTGGTGTCCCCTCTGTAAATTAAGCAGGAGCTTGCAAAAAATACCAAACTTATACTGTTAGTGTGTGTCTCTTTCACTTGCATGCTAAATAGGTTTTGTCACTCTGCTGTGCATTTGCTCTCAATAAACAAGGGGCACCATTTTTTCCAGGGGCACAGTTTTTTACAGTCACTGAATATCTGGTGCCCTCTGTAAATTGCAGGATCTTTCTAAAAATACCAAACTTATACTGTTAGTGTGTTTCTCTCACCTGCATAATAAATAGGTTTTGTCACTCTGGTGTGCATTTGCACTCAATAAACAAGGCACCATTTATTCCAGGGGCACTGTTTTTGCAGTCGCCCTGGAATATTTGGTGTCCCTCTGTAAATCAAGCAGGAGCTGCCAAAACTTCCAAACTTATACTTTTAGTGTGTCTCTCACACCTGCATACTCAACAACTTTTTGTGATCAAATGTTTTTATTGGAGGAGCAAACAGTACAACATAACAAAAGGACTGCAACAAAACTCTCCCCCTTTTGTATTTTTCAACCCCCTTTTCAAAAAAATCTAGAAACCTAAGCATGTATTTTGTCCCACTATTTAGTAGGAGTTGAAAGAAGAATCATTGAACTAACACAATTTTAACAGCAATTTTATTGGCGGGGCACACCTTAGCGCTGGCTGGCCCAGTTGCGCCCGGCAGTGGAAATGAAGCATTTGTGTGTCCTCACATTGTGCATGCTGCACAAAAGTTGACCTTGGCTGTGTAACACGGTGTGGTGGAACCACCTGTTGCAGCCATCGCACGCAATCTGAAAAAATACAAAGGAAAGTAGAGGTGTAGAAAACCAATGTAATGTAGAGAGTTTAATTAGGGAAATCATAACAAGTATGGAAACCATGGACATTTCATTTGCATAACCTTTAGAAAACATCTACTTCTATTTGTTTATTTATTTATTTTTAATTTTGATTAGAAGATGTTTGAGTTGCAGTTGAAAAGTTTAAAAATACAACTAAAGTGTTCACTACTAAATTACTCATTCATCTTGTGACACTGCATCCCCCAGAGAGTCCTGCTCTCCACAAACAGGCAGACTGCTCAGATCATCTGTGGAATAATCATATTTGGGTGCATATTTGAGAACGTGGCACAAATAGGTACATCTCAAGTACTCTTACCTGTTCGCTATAATTTATCCTCTCCTCCCATCTTATAAATGTGTATATCCATCATAAGTCCATTTGTCTTTTTCTTTAAACATTCGAGACTGTATCAACTATTCATTCTTCGGTAAACATTAATTCCAGACAACAGCAACTTCTTAGTGGCCACCAGACATTGCAGTCTCACATGTAAGTCAGAAATAGTTAGAAACCCCACCACCAGACTGTTTCACTACTGTAGATGAAGTAGTTTGTTGTTCATGTATGTATTTACCAGTCATTTTAAAATGTTTAGCTGCACATTATTTTCTTTTTATCATGAAACATCACTATACTGTACCATGGACAATACAAGATTAATATGGCAACGCTGTCACCCAAAAAGTACAATTAATGATCCATTTTTTTTTTTTTTATAAATTTAGTAGTTGCCAATTATTTTTATTATTTTCTCCCCAATTTGGAATTGCCAATTATTTTATTACGCTCAGCTCACCGCTACCACCCCTGCGCTGACTCGGGAGGGCGAAGACGAACACATGCTGTCCTCCGGAGCGTGTGCCATCAGCCGACCGCTTTTTTTCACACCACGGACTCACCATGCAGCCACCAAGAGCTACAGCGCCGGAGGACAACGCAGCTCGGGCAACTTACAGGCAAGCCCGCAGGCGCCCGGCCAGACTACAGGGGTCGCAGCGGTGAACCGAGGACACCCTGTCCGACCTAACCTCCTCCCCGGCAACGCCGCCAATTGAGCGCCGCCTCCTGGGAGCTCCCGTCCTCGGTCGGCAAAGGAATAGCCTGGACTTGAACTCACGACATCCAGACTACAGAGCGCATCCGGCACTCTACGCAAGTGCTTTTACTGGATGCGCCCACCGAGAGCCCCTTTGGCGATCAATTTTAATGCAATAAACCTGGCTAGATTTAACAAGCTCACTGAACTATTACTGTATTGTCAATTGTGAGAATTTAAGCTAAACCTAACTTATTAAAGGCAGCTTCATGAACCAGGCCCCAAATTAATCTGTGCAGTAAAAAGAGCTTAGAATATTACAAATGCATCATCAGTGCCATCAGTATTAACTTTCTCATACTGTACTATTACCCTATATACCTGATTCCTTTAGAAGGTTGATCGCCATTTCCTTTCGGATAATAGCAATGGACTCCCTTCGGGGGGAAAAGTTGCTCTGTCTGTCTTCAAGAACATCCTCTGCAAACTGAGTTTTTTTTTATTTTATTTTTTTAATCATAAACTGATACAAGCTATGTGGATAGTTTATTTTATATTACTTCAAGAAACCCTTTAATGCCACCCAGTGTGGCTTTATTTAAATAATCACTGAAAAACAGATATAGTAGCTGTACTGTATGCAGACCTTACAAAAAAACACCACACGATGTGCCGCTTGACTGTATTGGTGGGAGACAGTTTCACAACTCCATCTTGAAACTTGGCACCCTTTTGTTCTCATGAAGGCCCTGAGGACAAGATTAGTATTTGTTAATTTATTAGTCTGCATGTAAGAAATAGGAAAGGTCTTCTGGATAATTATGTCTAATTTTTTTTTTTCCTTTTGGCAAAAACAAACAAAAAAGTCACTCTTTTGGTAAACAAAGTTCCTGGACACAAAATACAAAAGGTTTGCTATTGCTTTTATAGATTGTGCTATTATCAAAATTTCATACTGTAGGAAGTGCCTACCAACATTTCAATGTTCAATTTCAAAATTATGAACTTTATACCTACCATAACCTACACACAAACCCTAACATGCCATAACTACCACCCCCCAACACACCCTGCAATAAGATCTAAAAGTTATTTTTTACTATTTTCTAGCATTTAAACTCTCCCCAGCCATACCAACCCTGCCCTTCCATACTTACCCCGCAATACCACACCTTGTCATACTATACACCTGTACAATTTTAGTAGTATTATGTTAATATTAAGTCTATGGAAATGCTCTTACATGCAGACAATGTATACTTTTGTGATGCTCCAAATGTAACATTGACAAAAATACATTTGTATTATTCTGTTTGGGAACTCTATATTATTATTATAGATTGCTAAACAGTCTCAAAATAGCAATGTCATTAATGGCAAAATGAAAGATTTACCTTCTTGTCTCAAGGCACTTCCTTTTTTTTTCTTTGGACCTCCCAGTGGAGCCAAGAAAATAGTCTTCTTTTTGGGATGGTTATATAACCTGAAAATCAATGAACTTTTTTAATATATCACACACATGCATGCACATGCACACCACAGTGACAAAAGGTGAAAGAGAGACACACTAACAGTATAAGTTTGGAAGTTTTTGGAAAGCTCCTGCTTAATTTACAGAGGGACACCAAGTATTCCAGTGACTGCAAAAACTGTGCCCCTGGAAAAATGGTGCTTTGTTTATTGAGAGCAAATGCACAGCAGAGTGACAAAACCTATTTAGCATGCAGGTGAAAGAGACACACTAACAGTATAAGTTTGGTATTTTTGGCAAGCTCCTGCTTAATTTACAGAGGGGACACCAAATATTCCAGGGCAACTGTAAAAAACGGTGCCCCTGGAAAAAATGGTGCCCCCTTGTTTATTGAGAGCAAATGCACAGCAGAGTGACAAAAGTTGTTGAGTATGCATTCAGATGGCAAATAAAAATAATTATAATTAAAGTTCAACGTTTCTTTTTATTGGTTTATCTGTGTGTGTGACAGTTGTGAAAAGCTGTCAGGAATTAAATTACTTACAAATAAATAAGTAAATAAACATTTAGAAGATTGTACTGCATTTAACTGAATTATAAACTAACTGGATTAATTTACACATGGTAGATTACTTGTGTAGTAATAATAATAAATAAATATAAACAAGAGTGTTTCAATTTGTTTATTGTGGTCTGTGAAACATACTGGTACAATTCGTCACAAGACTTCATTTAATTACCGTTGCGTTTTGTTGTTGTTTTTCTTCTTCTTACTATTATTATTATTAATTTTCTTAGCAGACGCCCTTACTCAGGCGAATTTACAGTTGTCACAAAATATACACATTTCACAATACAGTAAGAGCAGATAAAATATACAATAACTTCAGAGCAACTTTAACTAAAATATACACATGTACAGTTCGATAATCACAATATAGTAAGAGTACATACAATACTTCCGTTCTAATAAGAGTAGTTACTAGCTAACAAGTAACTAGCTAATTTATACACATTTGAAGAAACACAATATATAGTTGTTGTTACTGTATTTAAACAATCTATTCTGGATGTAGAATCGCCGAAATCACAAGCTTACACAAACATCTTCCGTCCAGAAGCAATAAACTCACTCCCGTTTGCAGCAGACCACATCGCGTTCGTTGCAGCAGGCGCTGCTCTACAGTCTAGTGGATTGCAGTGACAGCGTCGTGAGCGAGGAATCACACGCCCCGCTGGCAGATAGCAAACCTCGAGGTATGACACAGGCCCGTTTTTGGGATGGAACCGCATAACAGTCTCGATTGCTTTGATTGGTCCATGTCTGTCACATGAATATGTCGTCACACGAGTGGAAAAGCGGGCAGGCATTTTTAACATTGTGATCAGAGAGAGAGAGTGATCTGCTTTCCACAACCTTACCATTAAAAATATAATGGTATTACGCTGTACTGCTATAACAAACTATGGGTGATTACTTTATATGAATTATCATGTTATGCACGAATGTAAGAATTGGCTTTCTGTGGTGTTTTTTTTTCAAGTAGCATATATCTATAATCATTTCTTTATATATTTTAATATAAAATGTATACACTATTGCAGTTTTGTTAGAGGATACATTAGTTTATCTCAATGTAATCACAGTTTTACATATAGACTTCCCTGTTTCCATTTACGTCAAGAAATTCTGGGCCGATTTGGTTTGCAGATAACATACCAAATTCTGGGCCGCTTTGGTTTTAGATAACAGAAATGAGACTGCAACTGTGAGTAGATGAAGGCCGTTTATTTTGGCAATAATTAAATAATCACAAAATAAAATCATAAAGTGAGGGAAAGGAGACTGGGAGTCGAAAGAGAAAATAAATGATTGTAGTAATTTTTCTTTACCCTACCCTTCCCAGTCTTTTCCCCACCCTCTTTGCGCAAAACCTGCACTCCCATTCCCTCCACACACGTGTACCACCATGCAACCCCGGCACGCACACACCACCATGCAACCCCTGCATGCATACACCCACCATGCAACCCCTGCACGCACACACCACCATAAGACCCCTGCACACACACACCACCATGCAACCCCTACATGTATACACCCACCATGTGACCCCTGCACGCACACACCACCATGCAACCCCTGCACGCACACACCACCATGTAACCATACATGCACACCACCATGCAACCCCCACATGCACACACCAATATACAACCTCTGCATGCACACCACCATGCAACCCCTGCATGCACACACCACCATGCAACCCCTACATGCACACACTACCATGCAACCCTGCACGCATAACACACCACCATGCAACCCCTGCACGATTCACCCACCGAGCAATTTTGCAAAATATATTTTCGGGTATTCAGCCTCATTCATGTCTATGGCAGTGTTAAAAACACATTTTCAGTCATATCTCTAACCAGAGCACCTACAACCACCGTTCGAAGGGTTCTAGACCAGCCTGAATGTAACGTGCCCAGTTTCGTAGCAATTCTTTGCAAAAATATTTTCAGGGCGTTTCAGGGTGTTCAGCCTCATTCATGTCTGTGGCAGGCTGAAAAACACATTTGAGGCATATCTCTCGAACCTGAGCACGTAGAACCACCATTCAAAGTGATATAGACTCAGGGAGCACCCAAACCACCCCTAAAACGTGTGGTGGTTCACCCAAAACTCATGTCATGACGAAAAAATTCACTTTGCCAAGCCATCCTGGCATCTGAACCATGAAAATGGTGACTCCTTGTGCGGGCCCCGCCCGCCAAAAAAAAAAATCAAGTTCCTAACCCCCACAGAACCCGAGATACGCCTGTCAAAAATGTCCAAAACTACCCTTTTTGGGGTCATATCTCCATGACCCGGGGCCTAGAAACCGGGGTTGAACTTCCTAGGGTCATGTCTGGGGCCCTTTCACAGGGAGCCACCTGTTTTCAAATGCTACATTTCAACAAATTTACACATTTTCAGCATGATGGCATGTCAAGGTTGCATTTCCAATAGCTTTTGAGCTCCAGGTTGGCAAAAAGTCTAAACTGGTGTCCTTTCTAGCTGGGGACACATCGCTTGAGGATCGACAGGGGCCCCGGGTGGACCCCGTACCGATTTTTCAAGTCTCGGGACCCCCGGATCCCGAGATATAGCACCCGAAAAATGTCTATGGAAATCCCATTATAAAACCCCTTTAGCAACGCCCACCATCTGGCGGTGGGTGGCGTATGAACCGTGTACGATTTCTTTTCTTTAGTTAAGACTCTTGTGCACTAAAGAGTGCCCTTCTGAGTTTGTTGTCCCAGGGTCGTGGAGATACGGGTACGATAAGAGACCACCCCTTCCCTATGGCAAATCCCATTATAAAACACCATCGGGTAAGGCTCGCCAATGGCGGTCGTGGGTCGCACGACTCAAGGAACCCATTTTCTTTTAGCTAAGACTGTTGTGCATCTAAAGAGAGTATAGCGAGTTTGTTGGCCCAGGATTTGTGGACTCATGGGGTATGACAGGAGGACCCCACTAGGAAGAACAGTCCTCCTAGAGGATGTAATCTGTGCGCCTTTAAGAAAGCGCCAGATTAAAAAATGCTAACCGGAGACATAGAATCTCATGGGGGCATGACAAGCAGATATAGCTGCCAGATACACTTTCAACGTGGAAGGGACCTTCCAGCATCAAGCAATTCCTGCAGGAACTGCAATATAACTGGCATCGGGCAAGTAACGGGTCATGGCTCCCTAGCCAGGCACTAGGCTTGAAAAATACTTCCACTTGTAGGTATACCCCACCCAGTGGAGTTGCCGTGGGCTAGAGCCCCAATTGCCGGTGGGCTAGAGCTCCCCTCTCGAGACTGGGAACAGATCAACCAGTCGTCGAGATAGTTCAAAACTCTGATCCCCTGCAGCCGAGGGGAGCCAGTACAGCGCCTACGATTTTGAAAACATACGCAGAGCTAGGAGAGACGCTGAACAGTTTGGGGTGAGCGCGAACGTGCTGGCCCTGAAGACGACCCCTGAAACGCTGGTATGTGGATCAACCACGGCCTGTGTTTCCTCTACCTGCTGGTTGGGCTCTGTTACCTTGAAGGCGATGCTCAGGTCACCCATGGGGCTGTGGGGACTGGAACCGTTCTGGTGACAGTTTGAGTCTGGGAAGTCCGCCAATGGCCCGACCTACCCACGCCGGAGCACGGGAGGGAGCAGCGCAGCCACCTGACGGGAAGCCTCGGTCCCAAAAGATTTCTGCAGAATCTCTTCCTCAGCTGACCCAAACGTATGCCCCGGGATATGGGCGATCCAGCAGCGCATGGATTTATCTGCGTCAGGGACCCTGGCTTGTGACAGCCACAGCTGTCTACGCCCACAATTAAGCCCGCCAGGCTTCGCCCAGGGCTTGCTCCTGCAGACCGGAGATCTGCAGCAGTGTATCGACTCAGACGCAGCCTGAGGCCACCAGCTCGGGAGCGGGCCCGCGCAACACTCCATCCAGATACGCCGTCAGCACACTCGCTGTGTTAGCCAAGCCGGGTTGCCTGTGCCCCCAAGGCACGCCGCTTTTAAATGCGCCCTGTCACCCCACACTGAGGGTTGGGACACACGGGTTCTAGCGAGCCCCACCGGTGGGGGCCTCACCAGGGCCGCGATGGTGGAGTCTACAGGGGAAACCCCGCCAGGCTGAGCTTATCTGCACCTCCAAGGAGGAGAGCGGTAGCCTGCTTGGAGACGCTAGGAGCCGAAGCTGGTCTATCCCAGGAGGAGTGTACTTCCTCCACAAAGTCTGGGAAAGGCTGGGAAACACTGCGGGCGGGGAGCCAGCACCTGCGTCCGGATGGAGAGCGGCGCGGCTGTGCCACCGGTGTCCAGGGAATCTGCATATCGGAGGAGAACCTACTGCTTTGAACCAAGAAACTGTTGTCTGTTTCATTATATCCTGAAACGCTGCAGCTCAGTGCAACAATATGTAACAATCCTGTTCATTTCATGGACGATATCAACTTCAACCTCTCTTGATCTCCTGCCTGTCACTCAGCAACGAATGCACGCATCCACATGGCAGATTTGTCACAAGCATTAATACCCTGTATCTTTCTAAACAAGGGATTTAGGGGAGCTCCCTAATAAAAGATTGTCTCAAAGCAATAATAATTTCAGTAGTTCGGGACAAACACTAATCACAAAATGTTTTAGTACAAATATTTATTGAGGAGAATGTGGAGACATACAATTTTATACAGAAGTATGTTATATATACACATTCATTTGGCATCAAACCTAACTTGGTTTGATGGCTCACTGCCTGGCCGACTGGATGAGGCTGAGACCCCCAAAAAGAACAAGCCGGTCTCAATGCCGCGAATGGTACTGGATATAGCCTACTTGAAGGTTTAGCCAACCTTTAACAAAGATCGTTGGCACGCAGGAGAGGAAAACAAAACCCATATTTGGGAAATAAACCTCTGGGAATCCATGGCTGATTCAATTGCCCTTCCTCCAGGCAAGCTACTAACACTTAACAGCAAATTTTTGTAAAAGCATTTTTAGGATCTGTAATACGTTATTTGTTCTAATGTAAAATTGGTAAGCACTGGAGGACCAACAACCTAACTGTTTAATAAGGGAGTCTGGCGAGAAGCTGAAAAAGCTACTCCAATCCTGAAGGAATGACCGGAGAACTGCTCAGCTGCGAATCTGGACCTGGAAAGAATTGGCGAAGGTGAAAGAGGAACCAATGGCGTAGTGAAGATTGCCCGTGTTCATTAATAAACAGCGGGTCTGAGGGTGATGCACCCTGAGAAAGACGGAGATGGAGAAAAGAGAGAAGGGGTCGTAGGGACTAACATGGGAGTTTAATTTAAACAAATAGATTAGGGAACTGGTCAGTTTTACTTCTTTTTGAGCAGAAAGGAAAGGGTATCAGATGAGGTGATAGATAGGTCGGAGATACAGGGGTGAATCTGGGGTTGAATGTGTAACAATCTCAACTCATGGAAAATCAATTATTTTAACTAGTTGATAGAAATTGTATTCCTACCTATAATTACAAAAAATTAAAAAGGTAGGTGAGCTGAGTGCCAGAAACCAAGAACAAAAATGCAAGGGAAGACAGTAATCACTGTAATAAATGTGTATTGAGGCGTGGAGAACAACATCATAGAAATACAGGTTGTGAGTCTGCCAAAGAAAACAAATAAAGAAAAATACATCCACAATTAGAACAAAAAACAATAAATATGTGCAATCGATATGAAAAAAAAATAGTCCAATTGGAGGCCTTCTCCACAGGGCAGAATTCAACTAAAAACACTACAAATGTCCAAAAAGAAAAAATAATGTCCTTGTTGAAATTGTCCTTGCCCAGGGCAGAAGAAAATAAACCAGTAGAAAGAAAATATTAAATTGGTAATCTCTCACCCAGAGTTCAGGAAATGATGCAGCATCAGAGTTAGGTTCCTCTGGTGTAGGAAAAGTCCACCTTACAAACGACTTCCCTTTGGACAAATAGATTGGTTGAATAATCCTTGAATAATCCTTCCAGAAGAAACCAGGAACGGCTTGATCCGGATGGTGGATAAAAAAGTCAATACATTACTCTTAATTTGCTAATGCCGAACAAAACTCAGCTCAAGAAGTTAATTATAATCAGGATTAAGGTCTTAGATACTCTTTCTTTCCTGAGTGTTCTTTCTTCTTCAAAACAGAGTAGATTATAATAGGTTTATGTTATATGTTGCGGTGGTGTGTTAATGTTGGTGTATTGTAGTTGGTACACGGATATAATGTGGGTAATGAGCATGAGTATTTAAAATGTATATTTGTATTTAGGCACAGGATTGCACTTCACATGCATTTAAAGTATTTAATATGTGAGCACGAGGTTGCACATAATTAATTCACATGCTGGGATTCAAGTGAATAATTAATTTGTAATTGAATCCGGCACAGCAGTATATATAGATGCACGTTTCACTCACTCAGGGTTGGGTGTTCGGGTGAGTCGTGAACGGGAGAGAGGAGGAGTAAAATAAAGCAAAATCATTCAAAATAATTCATAACATTGTGTGGCAGGATGGCTTGCAGTGGTGAGGTGTGGTGACGCCACGGACCAGGAAGTAACAGAACCAAAACAGTGGATGGCGGGAAGCTGAATGCTACTGCACTCAGCGTATTTATTAACTCATAAAACAAAACAAAAGATTTAAACAAACAACAAAACACAAAACAAAAAAGGCGATGGCCAAACAAATAAACAGAAACAAGTATATTTTAAATATAGCAATTGTTTTTTTCGCTCTCTCGTGTTCTCCCGCATTTCCTCTGTACACCCTCCTCAAGAATGACGGACATTGAGGGGTTAACTAGCTGTTAATTATCTTATTACCCTCGGCCACAGTCTGCATCGTTTAGTAGGGGATGCGTGACTGTCAGCTAGTTAAATAATCAGTAGCTGATCAGCCACGCATCCTCACGAGGTTTTTAAAATACAATAAAAAAAGACGCGCTTTTTTATCTGCGCCACAAACAAAAATACAAATAATAATAAATAAATATATAGGGCGGACACACCACACATGCCCCCCCAGCAGCACACATGGCTTTTTCGGCCACCTCCCCTTAGTCCCCAAAGTCCTGCCAGCAGTCCCGGCCCAGGAACAGGGGCAGCAACGGGCCAAAGGTGGCGCCACGGTGGGATGTCCTCCTCCCACCCAAACAGCTGTAGCATCCCAGTGGACCACGCACAGGCCGGCTCCTCCGGCCAAGGAAATTTTGGGGTGGTCTCCAGACCTGCCCCTTCTTCATGGCCGGCAGCTCCCTCCGTGTGGCTCTGGCCACCCTTTCTCCTGCAGCGAAATTGCTGCGGGGGAGCTGGTCTCTGACCTCCCCTTCTTCATGGCTGGCAGCTGCCCTTCATGGGGCTCCAGCCACAGTATTTCCTGCCGCCGAAAGTGCGGCTGGGGAGCTGGTCTCCTGACCTCCTCCTTTTCCGTGGGGCAGCTCCCCTTCATGGGGCTCCAGCCACAGTATTTCCTGCCGCATGGCAGGACTGGTAGCGACCTCAGGCAAAAACAGGACCGGGAGGCGACGGCAGCAGCGCGGACCCCTCAGCAGGCGACGGCAGTAGCTGCGGACCCTCGGGAGGCGACGGCAGCAGCTGCGGACCCGGGAGGCGACAGCAGCAGCAGCAGCGACCGGGAGGCGACGGCAGCAGCAGCGGACCCGGGAGGCGAACTCGGGAGGGGAGCCCCTGGCCATGGAGGCGGCAGCGGAGCTCCACTTCTCCCTCGTACCCCTGTAACTGGTGGCTCTCCAGGCGGCGCGGAGCAACAGGCAGCCCCAGGCGATGCGGAGCAACAGGCAGCCCCAGGCGGCGCGGAGCAACAGGCAGCCCCAGGCTACGCGGTAAGCAGGCATCCTTGGGTGGTGCAAAGCAGGCATCCTTAAGGTGCAAGGCAGGCATTATTATTATTTTATTATTTGTTTATTTAGCAGACGCCTTTTATCCAAGGCGACTTACAGAGACTAGGGTGTATAAACTATGCATCAGCTGCAGAGTCACTTACAACAACGTCTCACCCAAAAGACGGAACACAAGGAGGTTAAGTGACTTGCTCAGGGTCACACAATGAGTCAGTGGCTGAGGTGGGATTTGGAACCGGGGACCTCCTGGTTACAAGCCCTTTTCTTTTAACCACTGGACCACACAGCCACCTATAGTCTTCCTTGGGCGGTGCTAGGCAGGCATCCTTGGGCGGTGCGAGGCAGACATCCTTGGGCGGTGACGGAAGGCATCTCCGGTCGGTGACGTGAAGGCATCCTGGGCGGTGACGTGAAGGCATCCCCGGGCGATGGCAAACTCAGCTGCAGCTCCTCTTGTGGTGGAGGTGGGAGCGGCAAGCAGTCCTCCCACATTGGGAAGGCGGAACCAGCAGGTATTCACCTCTGCTGGTGGAGGTGGCGGAGGCAGAGACAGCTCCTGCTGCTCTGCTCCTGCCGGTGGAGGTGGTGGAGGCAAAGGCAGCTCCTGCCCCTCTGTTCCTGACGGTGGAGGTAGAGGCAGCTCCTGCTGCCTCCTCCTGGTGGCGGTTGTGGAGGCAGAGGCAGCTCCTGCTGCTCTGCCCTGGCAGTGAAGGTGGTGGAGGTAGAGGCAGCTCCTGCTGCTCTGCTCCTGACGGTGAAGGTGGTGGAGGTAGAGGCAGCTCCTGCTGCTGCTGCCCTAGTGGCAGAAGCGGTGGAGGTGGAGCAGCAGGTAGTCTCCTGACGACGGAGGTGGGAGCAGCGTAGTCTCCTGGCACGCAAGGTGGGAGCAGCGTGTAAGCCCCTGTTGCAGGGGACTGGTGCGGCTCTCCCTCACTTGCAGGGGACTGGTGCGGCTCTCCCTCTATGGCAGGGGACTGGTGAGGCTCTCCCTCCATGGCAGGGGACTGTTGCGACTCTCCCTCCCTTGCAGGGGACTGGGCGGCTCTCCTCTGTCTCGGAAGGGGAAACCAGCAAGCATTCTTCCTCTGCTGGTGGAGATGGAGGCAGCAGGCATTCTTCCTCTGCTGGTGGAGATGGGGACAGCAGGAATTTTTCCTCTGCTGGTGGAAATGGGGACAGCAGACATTTTCTCTGCTGGTGGAGATGGGGACAGCAGGCATTTTTCCTCTGCTGGTGGAGATGGGGACAGCAGGCATTCTTCCACTGCTGGTGGAGATGGGGCACAAAACCAGAGTTAAAGTCCATGAGCGCACCAACAAACATGTAAATTTAAGGTAAAGGAAAACAAACCATTAATAAAACCCACAAAGTAGAGTAACATTCTATTTTTTTCTGTGTCATATTGGAAAATTATATTGGTAAAAGTGAGTTTAGAATAATCATTTTATTAATAATTGCTTGGGTTAGGGGTTAGGTTTTGCTTAAAAAAAGATAAAGCAACATTTTAGAAAAGGCAGGTGTTTAACACTATGTGACATTACATAAGGATGAGTGGGAACGTAAACTGTGTTCACGAAATAGCAGAGTGCAGCTCAGACTGTGAAAAGGGACAGGATCTATCACAGTTTGAGAACGGAAGCCAGCTTCAGTTCAGGAATTGATATAATGGAGAAATATGGATCACAACGGCGATGCAATAGGACTGGAAGCTAGAAGTTTAACTCAAAGAAGCAATAAAAGATAAGATTCTGGGCGTGTTGCCAGAGAACTGGCAAATATGCAGATAAGGTGCCTGGGCAGTTGTCCAGCAGCAGAGAAGTGTTAATAGTAGATACTGAAGGCACATCTCACAGCTGCAAGGTCACGACACAACTCAGAACGAGTTTTTGAATGAATAAAATTTAAAGCAATGCTTGTGGTCGTATTGATACTTAAAGATAACTTGTTGGTGAAGTGGCAGTAGGCCACAGGAAAGTTCGAAATGGCGGAAGAACCGCAAGGAGATTATAGTGAATGCATAAGAATGTTGCGACGGCTGCAGGCGCAGATAGGGGAGTGACGTGCGGTGACCTTGATTGGAGCAAAGGGAGGGAAGAAGATGATGACAGAATGTTTGTTGATGACCTGTTGTTGTGTAGTTCTTCTCTTACAGACACGAAGCTCCTGTTAAGAACATAAGAACATAAGAAAGTTTACAAACGAGAGGAGGCCATTCAGCCCATCTTGCTCGTTTGGTTGTTAGTAGCTTATTGATCCCAGAATCTCATCAAGCAGCTTCTTGAAGGATCCCAGGGTGTCAGCTTCAACAACATTACTCGGGAGTTGGTTCCAGACCCTCACAATTCTCTGTGTAAAAAAGTGGCTCCTATTTTCTGTTCTGAATGCCCCTTTATCTAATCTCCATTTGTGACCCCTGGTCCTTGTTTCTTTTTTCAGGTCAAAAAGTCCCTGGGTCGACATTGTCTATACCTTTTAGGATTTTGAATGTTTGAATCAGATCGCCATTAAGTCTTCTTTGTTCAAGACTGAATAGATTCAATTTTTAGCCTGTCTGCATATGACATGCTGTGTCAATGTGCCCCCCCTCTGTGCATTTGCGTGTTATATGTTTGTGGCGGAGTGTCCCGCCCCTATTTATTATTATTTGTATTTTTGTTTGCGGCGCTGGTAAAAGCGCCGCCTTTTTTTATTATTATTTAAAAACCCGTGAGGATGCATGGCTGATCAGCTACTGATTATTTAAATAGCTGACAGTCATGCATCCTTACCAAACGCGGCAGACTCTGGCCGGGGATACAAGATAATTACCAACTAGTTAAATCCTCGGCCAGAGTATATAAACCAGCAGCACTCTGCACTCGGGGGTTGGGGTGTTGGAGTAGAGAGTACGGGGAGCGGAGAGAAGGAATAACATTTAAAAACATCATAATACGTGCTGGATTATCCAGCACGGCACTTACTTGTTTGTTTATTTATTCGTTTGGCCCCTCGTGCCCTTTTTGTTTGTATTTTGTTTAAATCTTTGTTTGTTTATTATTAAATACGCTTGAGTGCTTTTGCACCTCGGTTTCACCCGCCCATCCACTGTTTTGGAGTCAGTTACTTCCTGGTCCGTGACGTCATCCACCACACCACCGCGAGCCAGTCTGTCACAATGTTGTATGTTGCGTGTGGTGTTAATGTTGGTGATAGATATGGCTGCACGGGATATAAATGGTGTGCAGCACCAGTTATTTAAAATGTATAGTTGTATTTAGGCACGGGATTGCACATCACTTCACGCGGCATTTAAAGTATATAATATGTGAGCACGAGGTTGCACATAATTAATTCACGTATGGGATTCAAGTGAATAATTAATTAGTAATTGAACCCGCACAACAGTATATATAGGTGCACGTTTCCACCGGGTTGTGTGTGTTCAGGGCGAAAGAACGGGAGAGAGTGAGGAGAGAAATAATTATAATAATCAGTTGTTGCTAAAAGGCTGGAGGACCAGCACGGTACTTGTTTGTTTAGTGTTCGTACCCTGTGTGTCAGTGTCTGTTCGCTTTTGTTTGTCTATTTATTTTGGTGTAAAGTGTCGTGTCCTGTGTTTTGTTCAAACCTTTTTATTTATAATAAACCGCAAAAACAACGCCTTCATCATTTCACCCATCTGTCCTGTCTCTGTGTATTCATTTCTGGATCTGACGGCACCACTCAGCCAGCCGTGCAGGACACATGCCTTTTAAACCCAGGATAATTCTGGTTGCTCTTCTTTGCACTCTTTCTAGAGCAGAAATATCCTTTTTGTAACGAGGTGACCAGAACTGAACACAATATTCTAGATAAGGTCTTACTAATGCATTGTAAAGTTTTAACATTACTTCCTTGATTTAAATTCAACACTTCTCACAATATATCCAAGCATCTTGTTGGCCTTTTTTTATAGCTTCCCCATTGTCTAGATGAAGAGATATCTGAGTCAACATAAACCCTAGGTCTTTTTCATAGTTCCTTTTTTCAATTTCAGTATCTCCCATATGATATTTATAATGCACATTTTTATTGCCTGCATGCAATACTTTACACTTTTTCTATTAAATGTCAATTGCCATGTGTCTGCCCAGTTCTGAATGCTGTCTAGGTAATTTTGAATGACCTTTGCTGCTGCAACAGTGTTTGCCACTCCTCCTATTTTTGCGTCATCTGTAAATTTAACAAGTTTGCTTACTATACCAGTATCTAAATCATTAACCCTTTGCGGTCCATTTATTCAGCATGTGTCAGTTTAAAAGTATTTTTTTTCACAGTAAAACAGGTTTAAAAGGCACTGCATATCAACAGGACACTCAGTACTGCATCTCCAGCCCGGCCCCACCCCTTGTTCGCTATATTTTTTACATACCTCGTAATAATAGTACATACCGATAAATCATCTCTTGATCACTCGTTTTATCACCAAACTCCTCATAATGTGATCTAAGTCGTTATTTTATTACTATAACATCTAAAAAAGCTCTGCAAATGTCTGTGATGTTCTTTGAGCGCTGGATGCTGAAGCGGCTGTCTTGTTTGTTTGTCCGTGTTATCTATGTGGTGTTGGGTCTATAGGTATTCATGAGATACGCCCCTTTTTTTTCGGCTTCTCCCAGCTCCTATCGGTCTCACTCGGCCATTGAATGGTTTTCTCTGCTTTTTCCGGTGAAAAAACGAGTAGAGACCTGTTTTTTGCGTCTTTTTGATGATGTCAGACAGGGTCCGACATTGGACCGGAAAGGGAAAATTGCGATGTCGGACCAGGTCCGACATAGGACCGCAAAGGGTTAATGTAGATTAGGAATAGCAGAGGACCTAGTACTGATCCCTGTGGTACACCACTGGTTACCTCACTCCATTTTGAGGTTTCTCCTCTAATCAGTACTTTCTGTTTTCTACATGTTAACCACTCCCTAATCCATGTGCATGCATTTCCTTGAATCCCTACTGCGTTCAGTTTGAGAATTAATCTTTTATGCGGGACTTTGTCAAAAGCTTTCTGGAAATCTAAATAAACCATGTCGTATGCTTTGCAATTATCCATTGTCAATGTTGCATCCTCAAAAAAGTCAAGTAGGTTAGTTAGACACAGTCTCCTTTCCTGAAACCATGCTGACTGTCTCCCAGGATACTGTTACCATATAGGTAATTTTCCATTTTAGATCTTATTATAGTTTCCATAAGTTTACATATAATAGAAGTCAGGCTTATTGGTCTGTAGTTACCTGGTTTGGTTTTGTCTCCCTTTTTGTGGATCGGTATTACGTTTGCTATTCTCCAGTCTGTCGGTACAACCCCTGTGTCAAGAGACTGTTGCATGATCTTGGTTAGCGGTTTGTAAATAACTTCTTTCATTTCTTTGAGTACTATTGGGAGGATCTCATCCGCCCAGGGATTTGTTTATTTTAAGAGCTCCTAGTCCCTTTAACACTTCTGCCTCTGTTATGCTAAAGTTATTTAAAATTGGATAGGAACAGGTGACATGTGGGGCATGTTGTCTGTGTCCTCCTTTGTAAAAACCTGTGAAAAGTAATCATTTAATATATTTGCTATTTTTTTTTTTCTTAATCTATGATTTTGCCATTTGTGTCTCTTAGACATTTAACCTCCTCTTTGAATGTTCTCTTGCTGTTATAATATTGGAAAAACATTTTGAATTGGTTTTAGCCCCTTTAGCAATATTGATTTCTATCTCTTGGCCTTTCTAACTTCCTTTTTGACTTGTGTTTGCAGTTCCAAGTATTCTTTCTGTGTTCTTTCTTTGTTTTTGGTCCCTTTTAAACGCCTGTAAAGTGCCTTTTTTCGCTGAATATTTTTTTTTTAATTGATCTATTAAACCATTTTGGCCATTTTGTTTTAGATTTAGATTTGTCTACTTTTGGGATGTAATTGTTTAGCGCCTAGTATTACATTTTAAAAATCCCTTTTCTGTGGATGTTTTTCTATTTTACTCCAATCTACTTCTGTTTCATACTTTCATAGTTTGCTTTTCTAAAATTGTAAACCTTAGCTTTTAGTCATTACTTTTGGGGTTTTAAAAATACTTCAAATGAGACCATGTTGTGGTCTGAGTTTGCCAATGGCTCTCTGACCTCTGTTTTAGTTATTCTGTCTTCATTATTTGAAAAGACTAAATCAAGGCATGCCTCCCCTCTAGTCGGTGCCTTGACAAATTGCGTTAGGAAGCAGTCATTTGTCATTTCCATCATTTCAATTTCGTCCGTCGTGCTCCCCACCGGGTTCTCCCATTTTATATGGGGGAAGTTGAAATCCCCCAGTAATATGGCTTCTCCTTTTCTACACGCATTTCGAATGTCATTGTATAACAGATTATTTTGCTCAGCGTCTGAATTTGGCAGTCTATAGCATGCTCCTATTATTATGCCCTTTGAATTTTTGTCCATTAAATGCCACTCTTGCAGTGTTACAGGAGAATGGATACAGGTGCAATCCAAAGAAGGCACATGTACTCTAACAACAGATAACATATTTGGCACATGTACTCAGCTACAACAGTAAGGCCGTCAGCACACACCGAAAAAGGCTCAGACAGCTCCTAGGAACCTAGGAAACTATGATGTTTCAGCAGGCCCTTTATATGGGATGAAGCAGTTTAGCTGACAGAGAATGGCATGGATGTATGTGAAGGGAACAAGAGGTTACACAATCGAGCACAGAACTAAGGTTAGGTGCTGGGGTTTCGATTCTGCAGCAACAGGCTACAGAGACAGTGAAGTGGGTATATCCACTGTCGGACAGAGCAGGCAGCACCAGAGCAATAAGTATGTATGATTATGGTTGAGTTGTTACAGACAGGCATCAGGAAATTGTTATAATTATTTGAGCATGGTGGAAAGCATTATTGATACGATCAGGATCTGATCGCTGGGTGGCTACTGAGTTGCACAAGGTAGACCAAAGCTATGGGAGCTGCTGGATCTGGTAAGATGGGGGTTCATTTAGATTCCCCAGGGTGAGTGGGAAGGTCACAGGGTAACTGCAGTGCTTTGTGGACAGGTCACGGAACTGACAGGAAAGGCAGTACAGTGCAGGAATGCAAGCTTAGTGAAAATAATGGATTACGGTATCTAGGTTGTGATACTGGCGTGGTGACCAGTTTGTTTGTTAGTTGTTTGTTTGTGAATATGGGATATGAATATCCTCTTAGAACCGAGCAGTACAGCCGAAGCAGCTCGAAGGTGGAATTTCGGTGCCAGTGGCAGTATTGTGGTGTATGACTATACGGTCACCTGGGCTAAATAGGGTTTATCATCACAACGGGAGCAAACATCAAGCATCAGGCTTTGACTGACAACATTTGGCAGATGAACTGGAACGGCAACAAAGTGGGGGTACTGAAGCTGAGAAATGGAAATGCAGCAACCACGTTGATCAGGCTGCCAAACAAGAGCACAAACACAACAAACAAAAGGCAGGCAGTCTTCTAGCGACAGCGTGGGAAGCGACATCGTGGGGGAGAAGTACAGTCGGGACAAGTACAGCGCAGTTAGAAGCAGAAAGGAGGAATTACATCTTTAAATCTGAGTTGCTTTAATCAGAAAACATTGCAGCTTAAAGCCTTGCAGCTGCGTGTATTTTTCTGATAAGCTGAAACTCGGAGCAGCTGATTCAAATCCCGCGGCGTTCTGGGACACGGGGAGGAGCGGAGCACGCAGCACAAACACAAACAAACAAAAGGCAGGCAGTCTTCCTAGCGACAGCGTGTGGAAGCGACATCGTGGGAGAAGTACAGTCGTGGACAAGTACAGCGCAGTTAGAAGCAGTTTCAAAGCAGGTTGACAGCTGCAGAAGCTACACTAAACAAAAAAATGGTCTTCAAGCCAGTAATCTGTGACAACTGCATGATGTGGGAAATCCGAGAAAACCCAACAGAGCTCAACCAAGTCTGTGTAAAGTGCCGCACCATCCAGGACTTGCTTCAGCGATTAAGCCTGCTAGAAAAGGAGATGGAGGAAATGAGACAGCAACAGGAGCTTGAGGAGCTGACACACCCACAATTCATGGAAGTCTGCACCCTAGCAGACTGAAAGCCACCAGGGAGATGGAAGAGAGTCGAAACAGCTGGGTTCAAATAGGCAGAAGCAGGAAAAAGAAACTTTCGTCAAACACAACCACCAGAAATCCAGACATCCAACACATTTGAGCCACTTCAACATTTAGATGACCAAAACCAACATCAAGAGAATGAAAGAAACAACACCCAGGACCCTATAAACAGTGCTGACCAGCCAGCAAAAAGAAGGGAGGTCATGATTGTTGGGGACCCATACTGAGAAACACAGCAAGTTCAGTTCGCAGTTTGGACCCCCTTACTACAACAGTGTGCTGCCTTCCAGGAGCCTCTGTCAAGCACATCACGGAGAACGTGGACAGGCTCCTAGAACGAACTGGAGATGACCCGTAGTAGTCGTCCACATTGGTACAAACAACATTGGAAGAGACAGGCCAAGATCCCTGCAGAACAAATTCAGAGAGCTAGGAAGGAAATTAAAAGACAAGACCAAAACTGTGGTATTTTCTGGGATACTGCGGCGCCTTGCAAAGGACCATATGGACAGCTGGAAATACAAAATCAAAATGCATGGCTGAAATCATGGTGCACACAGGAAGGCTTCACCTTTCTTGAACATTGAGCACTTTCTACAACAAGGACTATCTATACAGGTGGGACGGACTGCACTTAAACAGAAAGGGAACCAATCTACTCGGAGAAAGGATCCTTCAGGCGGTACAGAAGCATTTAAACTAGAAAGGAAGGGGGAGAAAACAAAAAACAGAAGGGAGACTACATCAAAACAAGGGCAACAACTCAGGTAAGACCACTATTAAATGTATTTATCTTAATGCTAGAAGTCTCAGAAACAAAATGTTAGAACTTGAAGCTACTGCACTAACAAGTAACTACGATGTGATAGGTGTTACAGAAACTTGGTTGTCTGAGAGTGATGGAGATTTAATATAATATCAGTGGGTACACACTGTATAGGAAAGACAGGCAGGACAGAAGAGGCGGAGGGGTAGCGCTATACATAAGAAATAGCCTTGAAGCCCAGGTGTTAAATCAGGACAAAGAAAACAATGCAGAATCAATATGGGTCAGAATAATGGACACAAATTCAAAGGGCATAATAATAGGAGCATGCTATAGACCGCCAAATTCAGACGCTGAGCAAAATAATCTGTTGTACAATGACATTAGAAATGTGTAGAAAAGGAGAAGCCATACTAATGGGGGATTTCAACTTCCCCTGTATAAAATGGGAAAACCCAATGGGGGCACGACGGACTAAATTGAAATGGTGGAAATGACAAATGACTGCTTCCTAACGCAATTTGTCAAGGCACCGACTAGAGGGAGGCATGCCTTGATTTAGTCTTTTCAAATAATGAAGACAGAATAACTAAAACAGAGGTCAGAGAGCCATTGGCAAACTCAGACCACAACATGGTCTCATTTGAAATATTTTAAAACCCCAAAAGTAATGACTAAAGCTAAGGTTTACAATTTTAGAAAAGCAAACTATGAAGGTATGAAACAGAGACTAACGGAAGTAGATTGGAGTAAAATAGAGAAAACATCCACAGAAAAAGGGTGGCTGTCTTTTAAAAATGTAGTACTAGAGGCACAAAACAATTACATCCCAAAAAGTAGACAAATCTAAATCTAAAACAAAATGGCCAAAATGGTTTAATAGATCAATTAAAAAAATATTCAGCGAAAAAAAGGCACTTTACAGAGAGTTAAAAGGGACCAAAACAAAGCACACAGAAAGAGTACTTGGAACTGCAAACACAAGTCAAAAAAAGTTAGAAAGGCCAAGAGAGAGATAGAAATCAATATTGCTAGGGGGCTAAAACCAATTCCAAAATGTTTTTCCAATATTATAACAGCAAGAGAACATTCAAAGAGGAGGTTAAATGTCTAAGAGACACAAATGGCAAAATCATAGATGAAGAAAAAAAAATAGCAAATATATTAAATGATTACTTTTCACAGATTTTTTACAAAGGAGGACACGGACAACATGCCCCACATGTCGACCTGTTCCTATCCAGTTTTAAATAACTTTAGCATAACAGAGGCAGAAGTGTTAAAGGGACTAGGAGCTCTTAAAATAAACAAATCCCCTGGGCCGGATGAGATCCTCCCAATAGTACTCAAAGAAATGAAAGAAGTTCTTTACAAGCCGCTAACCAAGATCATGCAACAGTCTCTTGACACAGGGGTTAAAACCGATGGACTGGAAAATAGCAAACGAATACCGATCCACAAAAAGGGAGACAAAACTGAACCAGGTAACTACAGACCAATAAGCCTGACTTCTATTATATGTAAACTTATGGAAACTATAATAAGATCCAAATGGAAAATTACCTATATGGTAACAATATCCTGGGAGACAGTCAGCATGGTTTCAGGAAAGGGAGACTGTGTCTAACTAACCTACTTGACTTTTTTGAGGATGCAACATTGACAATGGATAATTGCAAAGCATACGACATGGTTTATTTAGATTTCAGAAAGCTTTTGACAAAGTCCCGCATAAAAGATTAATTCTCAAACTGAACGCAGTAGGGATTCAAGGAAATGCATGCACATGGATTAGGGAGTGGTTAACAGGTAGAAAACAGAAAGTACTGATTAGAGGAGAAACCTCAAAATGGAGTGAGGTAACCAGTGGTGTACCACAGGGATCAGTATTAGGTCCTCTGCTATTCCTAATCTACATTAATGATTTAGACTCTGATATAGTAAGCAAACTCGTTAAATTTGCAGACGACACAAAAATAGGAGGAGGGCAGACACTGTTGAAGCAGCAAAGGTCATTCAAAATGATCTAGACCGCATTCAAAATTGGGCAGACACATGGCAAATGAAATTTAATAGAGAAAAGTGTAAAGTATAGCATGTGGGCAATAAAAATGTTCATTATAAATATCATATGGGAGATAGTGAAATTGAAGAAGGGAACTATGAAAAAGACCTAGGAGTTTATGTTGACTCAGAAATGTCTTCATCTAGACAATGTGGGGAAGCTATAAAAAAGGCTAACAAGATGCTTGGATATATTGTGAGAAGTGTTGAATTTAAATCAAGGGAAGTAATGTTAAAACTCTACAATGCATTAGTAAGACCTCACCTAGAATATTGTGTTCAGTTCTGGTCACCTCGTTACAAAAAGGATATTGCTGCTCTAGAAAGAGTGCAAAAGAAGAGCAACCAGAATTATCCGGGTTTAAAAGGCATGTCGATGCAGACAGGCTAAAAGAATTGAATCTATTCAGTCTTGAACAAAGAAGACTACGCTGGGCGATCTGATTCAAACATTCAAAATCCTAAAAGGTATAGACAATGTCAACCCGGGGACTTCTTTGACTTGAAAAAGAAAAAAGGACCAGGGGTCATAAATGGAGATTAGATAAAGGGGCATTCAGAACAGAAAATAGGAGGCACTTTTTACACAGAGAATTGTGAGGGTCTGGAACCAACTCCCCAGTAATGTTGTTGAAGCTGACACCCTGGGATCCTTCAAGAAGCTGCTTGATGAGATTCTGGGATCAATAAGCTACTAACAACCAAACGAGCAAGATGGGCTGAATGGCCTCCTCTCGTTTGTAAACTTTCTTATGTTCTTATGTTCTTAACAGATGAGCAATGGAGCCCTGTGTTGGTCTGCCCTGTGCTTATATCAATGCTTTCAGTACTGGAGGTGAAGGAGATTCAGAACAATAAATGATCCTAATTTATACCAGGGTTACCTGGACAAAATAAGGGACAGTGGTTTGGTTCCTAAGATACAAACTAAACTGTATAAACATTAATTATTTTTCCGCCAGGGGCCAGCTTGAATGTATAATGACTTCCTTGTGTTTACAGGGTGACAGTGATGGACTTGGGATGGAACAAATCACGAGGAAGTGGGATGGATCAGGTGTCCTGTACTTACTTTATTTTGTCCCACAGGGTGAGCTCCAACCATTGTCAGTCAGGTCTGAAAGTAGAATCCATTCCTCAGTGGATCAGCATGTCCAGGGAGTATCCTCTCTGAGATACCCTCATTGCCAAGGGGGCAACGACACCCAGGAAGTTATACACTGGTTGCCTCACTCCTGCAGTCCTGAGGATCCGTATGGGGTGTGGAGATTAGGCAGATCAACTGCTCTACATACAGCACAAATTCAGGTTTGGCACATGCACATTTAGAAAATGTCATAAGGACGCAAGGGGTTAGTTGAAATTGGGGATCCACTACAGTTATTAGCAAATGTGGTATGGCATAGGGTCACAGTGCATTGCAACTACTCAGTGCCCATATTTGTACGTCACTGTTCTAACTTCCCGTCACTGGTTACAATCTTTACACAACGAATGACGGAAGGTTTATTAAGATATGTCCAACAAAGCACTATAGCAACAGTCAGAAGGACCCGGCATAAGCGTGAAGTATTATCTGAACTGGCAGGGTGGTTCAGGGCTGCTCAATCAACAATAAATGGGATCAATGCAGAATTCCAGCAGCGTAATAATGATGGTACTAATACATGGAATGCTATGGGTATGATGCACTCTGCCACTGGAGTGTATCATACTGCAAATGCAATACAGTTAACTGTAAAAACTATCAGATTCCTCTTGCAGGCAATTAGAGATGATGTAAATATTACTCAACATGAAGAAAGATGCTATCGCATGGGCATGGAAATGGTGAACCATTTTAACCAAGATATAACTGATCTCCTTTCTGGACGCCTCCCCATGTCGCATAGGGAGTCTCTCCAACATGTTGAGGTGGGTGGGTTAGGTATTGAATGGGCTGCTGAGGTACGGGACGCTGTCCTCACCAGCCCATATCGAGGCCTGTACCACACTACCAATATCACATACCAAACTGTGATACCCTCAGGAACCCGTGGTACTTGCGGCGGTGAAAGCGGTTCAACCATTGGGACAACAAAAGGTTAGCCATGTATATACATTGAACAATGTGGGGTGGTTTGGAGCTGTGAATTCTGGCCTAAATTCTGTAAATGACATTGAACAACAACAAGAAAACCATGGGCAGTTTTTTGAAAACAGGCGATGCTATTCAAAAGCTGGCCACGACAGAGCGAATGACCGAGGATGCTGTTGATATTGCTGTAAATATGCCACGTGTTATATTACACACTATATCTGAAGATTTTAACCTAACAACAAGGGAAGAGCGGTGTTATAGAATGCAAGCTGCACGAGGGAATGCTAGGGAGGGCATGGAAAAGAGAGGTGATGCAGAGATTGGCACAAACGGTACCCTGTGAGTCGCCAATTCCAAGACAATATTGTCGCTCAGACAGAGCGTTGTATTAATGGTGTTTGTTTCATTTTGGTTGCTCCATATACCACCAGTCAGGATCAACAGAGCACAGGGATGAGAGTAAATAGTATTGGGTAGTGATTGGAGCACAGGTCATTGTCCCGCAAATTACTTGGGTGAGCCGGGTTGCCACTAATGCCACTATGTACCTAAGGTCAGCTGAGTGTATTGAATTCGGAAACACCATATTATGTGACCATGCCGCAGCACAAACCTGTCAGCACAAATAATGGATGCCACTGTGCACCCGAAGATAGGGTATTATTATTATTATTATTATTATTATTATTATTATTATTATTATTTATTTATTTATTTATTTATTTATTTCTTAGCAGACGCCCTTATCCAGGGTGACTTACAATTGTTACAAGACCTCACATTATTTTTACATACAATTACCCATTTATACAGTTGGGTTTTTACTGGAGCAATCTAGATAAAGTACCTTGCTCAAGGGTACAGCAGCAGTGTCCCCACCTGGGATTGAACCCACAACCCTCCGGGTCAAGAGTCCAGAGCCCCAACCACTACTCCACACTGCTGCCCTATGGTGCATCACGACCTCAGTGGCAAGCATGATAGTGGGTGGTGACGGTAAGGTGTGCCCAATAGCTCCAACCACGTGTTTTGAGCCACGTTGGGTGGTGACTGTGGGACACCTGAGCTTGCACCCGACCCCGCCAATAAACATCTCTACAACTCTGCAGGAGGCAGAGGTCTAGATGAAGACGATCAATCATACAGGCGTGCTGCTGGCATTAGAGCGTGTTGAGACACAGATGTCAGGTGTTAGTTGTGGCTCGAGTGCAAGCGTCATTGGCTGGCAATACCGGTCTCTAGCAAACACCCGCTCTTGCGGTTGGGGTATTCTATGCGGGTTAACAGGAGAGGTAGCTGGTGTAGATTGGGCTGATTGGTGGAATATGGTAGGACATTTGTCCTCAGTATTATCCATGCTTGCTTTATTGAGTTCTGTACTGCTGATATGTTATTTTAAATGCCTATTGAAAAAGCAGAAACGCCTCCTCCATGGGCTGATGACCGAATCTATTTGCTCACGATCTGGTCAATGGTACCAGTGACCCAACACGAGCCACTTTCCCAGAACGATGCCGTAGAGACATGTGCTAGTAACCTCTGCCTTGACACTTGGACCATCTCGCCCAGATTGTTCAAGGTCCTGAAGAGGCAACTAACATGTGGTTTGACATTTAACAGGTTAAGAAGGGCTACATGATGTTTTTTGACCATGAAATGTGACCATGAAATGTTCCAGTATGTTCTAGTGAAATTGCTTGAAATGTGTTTCTCAAGAGATAAAAAGAGATGTGGCTAGGGCGCTGTTATGTCTACTCTGAGGCGAAACTGCCTAACTAAAAACAACCCCTATAAAGGAATCTTCATCTTTGAGAAAGTTCTATAACCATGCTGACGTGTTAATCTGCTCATTGTTGCTACGCTAGTAGTGTATAAATATTGTGCTACCTTGTCAATAACCAACCCTTGCACATTGTAATAAAGCTTCTTGAGCTGCTGCTGAGTGGAGTCATAAGTCATTTCATACTACGGGGTTTTACCTACTACACAGTTTAGCGGACCACGTTTATGTGCATTTTTGCAATTCTATACAATAGTTCAGAGGACCCAGGTTGTAAATATTATTACTTAATTTTAGTTTGGGGGCTTGCCTCCGATAGACACTGTAACTTACTGTACATAAATATGCTTTACAGTATACATGTCGGGCCTTCTGCAGTGTTGCCACAGCTGGGTCCTGAGACCCAAACATTGGGCTCCGTGAATAGGCCAATTACATGATTGAAATTAGGTGTATAAATGTTATTTTCGTGTTGAGTCAAGCAGTGTACAGATCGACATACTGTAATGTTTTACTTGTGTCGAGTGATTGATGTGTCTACTGTTGGTATTTTAATTTAATATCAGTATTTAATTTAATTTTAAATATGTTTTCTGCACTTAGTAAGAAGTGAAACGAGACGATTAACTAAGACTTCTTTTCTATTCCAGCGAATAACATGCAGAATGAAGGCGTGTATAAAATGAATTGCTCTGCATTTTAAGTAGTACTCTTATAATGCAAACACATAACACTATGTAACACAATTTTTGTTCCTGGGTAGTAAGTGTTATTTCCTAATTGCTTATGCCTCAAAAGTATAGAAAATGGCTATTATTCCCCACAAACTTTGCTTTTTGTGACCAGGACAGTGATATTTTGAAATTTACCTATTTCCAATGAGAAAACGGGCGAATTTGTGTCTTTTCGCTCACATAAAGTCAGAAAAAAACAACATATGAATCCAAATTAACATGTATTTATACTAAAGTAATAAAAAATGACTACAAAAGATTTAGAAGTGAGTAGTTTTTCGAGATTTACGATTATACTGTAAATCACTTTCACGAATCAGCCCCCAAATGTAGTCTCCCATCATGTTCTCGTTATACTGTCCTTGGTAGCGGCGTTCAAAGTCCAGTATATCCTGGTGGAAGGCCGCCTTCCTCCCCGAGTACACTCCCATGTTCTCCTTGAATTTATCAAGATGAGCATCAAGGATTGTGACAGAGATCGAATGAGTCTTGGTGTTAGATCTCCCTCTCGACCTGTGAGGGCACGGTGCACGAGGAACAGAGTACCTTTAATGAAATGGCACGACAATTTATTCCGTGAGGATAGATGGAAGTCGGGCATTTCGGAAGGGGGCGGAGCCATGGCACCCGAGCTCAGTGACCCGGACGGTAAGCGGCGTGGCATCCGAGGACTGGCGTGCTGCTGGCATTAGAGCGTGTTGAAATGTTCCAGTATGTTCTAGTGAAATTGCTTGAAATGTGTTTCTCAAGAGATAAAAAGAGATGTGGCTAGGGCGCTGTTATGTCTACTCTGAGGCGAAACTGCCTAACTAAAAACAACCCCCTATAAAGGAATCTTCATCTTTGAGAAAGTTCTATAACCATGCTGACGTGTTAATCTGCCTATTGTTGCTACGCTAGTAGTGTATAAATATTGTGCTACCTTGTCAATAACCAACCCTTGCACATTGTAATAAAGCTTCTAAGGCATCCGAGGACTGGAGGAGCGGATGCGCTCGTTAACCTCGGGGTCATGGGCGAGGGTATAAATAGGGGGCATGGCTTGAGTGATCTGTTCCTTTGTATATGGTTAAACAAACTAACCGAGAAGGAGCCCGTAGCGTGAAGAACTGTGAGTGTTTTCGTGTCTGTGTCTAACCTCTGTGTGTCTTTGTGGCAATGTGCCCCGCCCCTGTGTGCATATTATGTGTTGTATGTTGCGTGCGTGTGTTAATGTTGGTGTATAGTCATTGGTACACGGGGATATAAACGGGTCTGTGTTTCACGTGTGATTTAAAAAGGTAGATTTGTATTTAGGCACGAGGAGGGCACAAATCACTTCACGTGCTGGTTAAATGTAATATGTGAGCACGGGGTTGCACAGAATTAATTCACGTGCTGGGATTCAAGTGAATAATTAATTAGTAATTGAATCCCAGCACAACAGTATATATAGATGCACATTTTCATTCAGTCGGGTTGGGTGTTCGTGAGTGGAGAACGGAGAGAGAGAAGGAGAAAGTAAAACCAAGTAAAGCGTAAATATAAGTGTTTTTCACTCACCGTGTTTGTTCGCCTGTCTGTGCACTGTCTAGTCCGTTTTGTTCGTCTATTTATTTTGGCCTCAAGTGCCGTGTGCTGTGTTTTTGTGTTCAAACCTTTTATTTTCTGTCTGTTCTGATTATTAAATGCTGAGCGCGATCACGCGCTCAGCTTAACCAAAATCCAAGTCTCTGTGTGTTACTTCCTGGCTCTGGTCTGACACCACCCACTCCGCCGTCTTTTGTGACAGTCTTGTGTATTGTTTAGCCACTGAAGGATACTGAGCACGATCCGAGCTGCAGCCGCAGGCCAGCGACAAAACCGACTTCACCATTCACGCTTTGCGCTATCCGAACTGTCTTTGTTTTCACCACTAGCACTATAATCACGCACTGTCAAAACTGTGTCTGTGTTTTGTGTTTTTGTGGGTGACTGAACGGGACTTTGGGGTTACGGGTCAAACCCGTGGATTACAAATCAGAAGTGATACACGCCGCTGTATCACTTCCAACACTATTATTATTTACAGGTTTGCCTTAAGGCTCTGGACATTTATTGAATTAAATAAACACCCTTGCACCTGTACCAACGTTGTCTGTGTGATTACTCTGCACTGCACTCACCTGCACGCCTTTACCACTTTGCCACAAGGATATGGACTTTGAGGGACATCCTAGAGCCCATTGTGCCGTAGTTCTTCACCAGAGTCTCAACCAGCTCCACATAGTTTTCGGCCTTGTGATTGCCCAGGAAGCCCTGAACCACTGCGACAAAGCTGTTCCAAGCCTTTCTCCTTACTAGTGAGCTTCTTGTGGAATTCATTGCACTCCAGGATCTTCTTTATCTGTGGTCTGACGAAGACACCGGATTTGACCTTTGCCTCAGACAGCTTAGGGAAGAAGTCTTGAAGGTACTTGAAGGCTGCCGACTCCTTATCTAGAGCTCTGACAAATTGTTTCATAAGGCCCAATTTGATGTGCAGTGGTGGCATCAGCACCTTCCGGGGTCCACCAGTGGCTCCCACTTGACGTTGTTCCTCCCCACAGAGAACTCGGTCCGCTGTGGCCAGTCCCGCCTGTGGTAGTGCGCTTTGGTGTCCCTGCTGTCCCAAAGGCAAAGATAGCAGGGAAACTTGGTAAAACCGCTTTGGAGACCCATCAGGAATGCCACCATTTTGAAGTCTCCTATGACCTTGATGCCATCTCAGAAAAATGCAGATATGTATCCACTTAGGCAACTGGAACTAAACTGAACTGGTGGGCTTAAGGCCCTGTATTTATACTACTATTTATATTACTGGAAAGTTCTAGAAAGTTCTAGAAGTTACTCCAAGTTTACTCAGCACTGAATCTATCTGGAATGTTCTGGAAAATAGGTAAATTTCAAAATATCACTGTCCTGGTCACAAAAGCAAAGTTTGTGGGGAATAATAGCCATTTTCTATACTTTTTGAGGCATAAGCAATTAGGAAATAACACTTACTACACAGGAACCAAAAAAAAAAAAAATTGTTACACGGTGTAATTAATCATCGCAATTTTTATTAATAAGTTATTCAGCAAGGGTGAAGTCTTTGTTTTATGTATAGATAGAAAAATAGTTGATCTGTTGTGGTGTATTTAAAAGCATTTGACTTTGTATTTGAAGTAAGTGGAATACTTCAATGTTTATGTCAGACAGTGTTTATTGACACTGGTAGCTGAGTTGAGGGTTGTGTCGAGTTCATATGGCTTCAGTTTGCAAGGAGCCTCATTGCTGACCAATCACATTGATAGAAGTAAATGCATTTTCATGTGTATAAGTCAGAACACATTTAAAACTAACTTTAGTGTCTACAACAAATGTTCTGGTATTGCTACATTTCTTATTTTCTTTTATATTGAATTTGAATGTTGCAAAGAAAAAGCTACTTATTTGCATTGTACAAAACCACACATTTTCTGCACATTTAGAACCTCACCAAATTTCAGAAGAAAAAAAAAAATCTAGTAACTAAACTGTTGCATTTAAATAAACAACATATAATACTGTCCTAATATCTTTATTCTTCTGTTATAAAAAACTTTAGGGTGTGGACATTTTTTATTTTGCATGGATGTAAAACTTTGTACCCAAGTGTCCTCAGAAAGAAACTTTAGAATCTTGTCAAAAGCACTAGATAATAGACTAGATAAATCAATACCATCAGCAGAGGTGCTGAACATGATCAACATAGTTTTAGAAAACAGTTATTTTACATTTGTTGATAAGAACTACAAACAAAACGATGGTACAGCCAGGGCCGGATTAAGTTTAATGGGGGCCCGGACTGTTGTCGTTTTGGGGTCCCCTATTTACATATTAATTTGCTTCCCTTTACTGTTTTACTACCACAATGCTCGATTAACATTAATGTCAGATTATTCAATCTTAGGTGATCCATATTTTACCTGATTCGATGTTTGCATTAGTTCCAGTTTTGAAAATGAGCATTGGCCACAGCGTTAGTTACTGGTAGTTTCACATACAAAATGGAAAATGCAAACTGCAGACTAATAGCAAGTAATAGCAAGTTATCTTGAAATGTGTTGTCCTTATCTCTTACAAATATGTACGTGTATAATAGGTTTGTAGTAAATATATATGCAGTCAAAAAATGTTTAGCAAATAATACAACGATACACAGCACTTTCTTATGTAATGTTGATTTTTTATTATTATTTGTGTAATGCTGCAGCTTGTCTGTTTTTTGAGGGGGGTCTGGGTGGGGGGGACCAAATGAGGCAAGCTGTCTTTTAAGACAACCTAAAAACTTAATGGAAACCTGGTTTAAGAAAGCTGTAAGACATCAGTAAGTTGCGCAAGTACAAACTGGAACTCAGGCACAAACATAGCCTCCCATATTTTAATAGGAATTGGTTTATTTGCATTTGGAACAAGAATTGCTCAGTCTAAAAGAAAACTCCATGGAAACACACGCAACGTAAAACTACTAGCAAAATAGAGTGAGAAAAAGGTGAGATTTATTTTTATTTTTCCATGGAGATTGCCCCACTGCAATCCATAGACCTTGGTTGTTTCCTCCTGTTGATTTCTCTGCAATGTATTTTTCAAAGTACTAGTACCGTCACATACATTTATTGGTATTGTATTAAAATAGCGTATCAGGGGGGCTCCCGAGTGGCGCATCCAGTAAAAGCACTCGCTAGAGTGCAGGATGCGCTCTATAGCCTGGACGTCGCCGGTTCGAGTCCAGGCTATTCCACAGCCGATCGTGGACGGGAGCTCGCAGGGGCGGCGCCAATTGGCCGAACGCCGTCCGGGGAGGGAGGGTTAGGTCGGCCAGGTGTCCTCGGCTCACCGCGCACCAGCGACCCCTGTAGTCTGGCCGGCGCCCGCGGGCTTGCCTGTAAGCTGCCCAGAGCTGCGTTGTCCTCCCGACGCTGTAGCTCTGAGGCGGCTGCACGGTGAGTCTGCAGAGTGTAAAGAAGCGGGCGGCTGACGGCACATGCTTCGAGGACAACGTGTGTTCATCTTCGCCTCCCGAGTCAGCTTAGGGGTGGTAGCGTGAACTGAGCCTAAAAAATAATTGGGCATTTCAAATTGGGGAGAAAATAATAAAAAACTAATTAGCAACAACTAAATTTATAAAAAAATAAAAAAAATAGCATGTCAGCGTTAGTGTTTTGTTTAACATATCTTCCTCGCTATGACATTGTGTTTCTGCTTTTCAGCATCGCTCTCATACTTCCTAAGTACTGCTTCATCAGACATTTACAGGTTCTGATCTGTGTCACATTCGCGCCGCAGCACACCTGATAACAGTGGCACGTGACTCGACAGCAAGAGAACATTCAAAGAGGAGGTTAAATGTCTAACAGACACAAATGGCAAAATCATAGACGAATAAAAAAAAATAGCAAAAATATTAAATGATTATTTTTCACAGGTTTTTACAAAGGAGGACACGGACAACATGCCCCACATAGCATAACAGAGGAAGAAGTGTTAAATGGACTAGGAGCTCTTAAAATAAACAAATCCTGGGCCGGATGAGATCCTACCAATAGTACTCAAAGAAATAAAAGAAGTTATTTACAAACCGCTAACCAAGATCATGCAACAGTCTCTTGACACAGGGGTTGTATCGACAGACTGGAAAATTGCAAACATAATACCGATCCACAAAAAGGGAGACAAAACCGAACCAGGTAACTACAGACCAATAAGCCTGACTTCTATTATATGTAAACTTATGGAAACTATAAGATCCAAAATGGAAAATTACCTATATGGTAACAATATCCTGGGAGACAGTCAGCATGGTTTTAGGAAAGGGAGATTGTGTCTAACTAACCTGCTTGACTTTTTTGAGGATGCAACATTGACAATGGATAATTGCAAAGCATACGACATGGTTTATCTAGATTTCCAGAAAGCTTTTGACAAAGTTCCGCATAAAAGATTAATTCTCAAACTGAACGCAGTAGGGATTCAAGGAAATGCATGCACATGGATTAGGGAGTGGTTAACATTTAGAAAACAGAAAGTACTGATTAGAGGAGAAACCTCAAAATGGAGCGAGGTAACCAGTGGTGTACCACAGGGATCAGTATTAGGTCCTCTGCTATTCCTAATCTACATGAATGATTTAGATTCTAGTATAGTAAGCAAACTTGTTAAATTTGCAGATGACACAAAAATAGGAGGAGTGGCAAACACTGTTGCAGCAGCAAAAGTCATTCAAAATGATCTAGACAGCATTCAGAACTGGGCAGACACATGGCAAATGACATTTAATAGAGAAAAGTGTAAAGTATTGCATGCAGGCAATAAAAATGTGCATTATAAATATCATATGGGAGATACTGAAATTGAAGAAGGAACTATGAAAAGACCTAGAGTTTACGTTGACTCAGAAATGTCTTCATCTAGACAATGTGGGGAAGCTAAAAAAAAGGCCAACAAGATGCTCGGATATATTGTGAGAAGTGTTGAATTTAAATCAAGGGAAGTAATGTTAAAACTTTACAATGCATTAGTAAGACCTCACCTAGAATATTGTGTTCAGTTCTGGTCACCTCGTTATAAAAAGGATATTGCTGCTCTAGAAAGAGTGCAAAGAAGAGCAACCAGAATTATCCCGGTTTAAAAGGCATGTCGATGCAGACAGGCTAAAAGAATTGAATCTATTCAGTCTTGAGCAAAGAAGACTACGCGGGCGATCTGAATCAAACATTCAAAAATCCTAAAAGGTATAGACAATGTCGACCCAGGGACTTTTTTTTGACCTGAAAAGAAACAAGGACCAGGGGTCTAAAATGGAGATTAGATAAAGGGGCATTCAGAACAGAAAATAGGAGGCACTTTTTTTTACACAGAGAATTGTGAGGGTCTGGAACCAACTCCCCAGTAATGTTGTTGAAGCTGACACCCTGGGATCTTTCAAGAAGCTGCTTGATGAGATTCTGGGATCAATAAGTTACTAACAACCAAACGAGCAAGATGGGCTGAATGGCCTCCTCTCGCTTGTAAACTTTCTTATGTTCTTATGATCAGGCAGTCCCTGCTCATCCGTACAGTCACATGCTACTTATTCATTTTTAGATATTGTATTATGAATTATATATATATATATATATATATATATATATATATATATATATATATATTAGGGCGCCTCAGACTCTGAGGCCCTGGGCTGCAGCCCCTAAAGCCCCAGTGTTAATCCGGCACTGCGTACAGCAATAGAATCTAAATTAGGAATGCATTTTGCCAGTACATGCATGGGGAAATGGGAAGAACAATTACTTAGAAAATCGGAAAGAGAACATTTAGAATACTGTAGCGCGCCTGCTGCTGCCATCTGCAGGACTGACAGAGAACTGTTGCAGCGGCGTCCCAGAATGTTGTGCGGTCGAGCAAACCGCACTGTCTTTGTTGTTGTTGTTGTTTATTAATTATGAGTTATTGAATGTGTTTATTTGGTTGCCTTTGATGCATTTGTTGTCTGTTGTGTCCCCGTGTTCCCCCTACCGTGTGTTTCCCAATGTTGCCGTGGCCACCCCCTGCTGGCTGTCTCCGTTCAGGGGTTGCCTTCCCCTCTCATTTCTGTGTGTGTGTCTCTGTCACTGCCTGGTTCTAGCACTTATTAGTGCTACTGTAAGCGCATGTGCAGAAGTGCTGCTTGGGCAGCTTAATAAAGAGCAACCGTTGTTAAGAATCCTGTCTCTTGTCTCTGCTTGAACTACGCCAGCGCACTGGGCACTACATTGGTGTCAGGAGCGAGAAGCATGGGGAGAAGACGACAGCGCTAAGAAGCGGCGAGCGGATAAGAAGCTGCGGGAAGAGTTCCAGCTCCTCACCGAGGAGGTAGGAGCAGCGAGACGCTGACTGCGGGAAGAAGCCTGGCGACTCGCGGAACAGCGTCCTCATGCAGCTGGGACCGGCATGAGGATGCCGACCCGCTGCTCCCCCAATGACGACGCGGGCCGCCGACGCTGGGAGGACTGATCTCAACCGCCGCGGGTCGGTCGCGCAATGCGACAGGACATACAGCAGCTTACTCCCGGTTTCTCGCAGAGCGGGCAGAATGAAGCCCGGAGGCCAATAAGGAAGACTGTCCCGACAGCAAGATTTGATGGCAGCACAGCCTGGGAGACGTACCAAGCACAGTTCCAACTCGCTGCCTGGGTGAATAACTGGGGCCCAGAAGAAATGGCTGGTCAACTCGGTATGGCTCTGGAAGGCAAAGCACTGCAAGTTCTGCAAGACGTCTCCTCCGACCAGCGCCAAAGTTATGATGCCTTTGTGGCCGCCCTGGAACGCCGTTTTGGGTTTGAGGAGCCACGGGAGCGGTACCGCGAGCAGCTGCTGGAGAAGAAGAGACAACCTCTGTAAGTCACCTTGGATAAAGGCGTCTACTAAATAAACAAATAATAATAATAATAATAATAACCAGGAGAGCAACTGGGAGCGGTAGCAGCGGATGTGCTCTTCATGGCCAAAAAAGGTTTCCCTGAGTTGCCAGCAGCAGCGCAAGAAAAACTGGCACTGCAGTCCTTCCTGATGGCCCTGACCCCGGAGAACCTACAGCAACAGGTACGCTTGACTGCCCCGGTTTCCCTGGAGCAGGCCCTGGCCCAAGCCAAACGGGTCGAGGCTGTGCTCCACCGGGGCAGCCATAGCCACCCTCCGACGCGGACCTGCAGGGAGGGAGCCCCAGCTGAGGAAGACAGCGGGAGGAGACAGCCGCCAGATCCGGACTACCGCCCTAGACGTAATACCGCTGCTGGTGCTGCAGGAAGCTAGGGCACCTCGTGCGAACTGCCAACGCCAGCCGCCCACCTACCTGACCAGCCGGGAAAACTCCGGAGGGGCGGCATAGAAAGGGGATCGCCATCCTGTCCATCTACTCTTCCCCTTCCTGATGAAGCTCTTGCTGCTGTGGATCACATCGACCAGGGCAGAAGCCTGTACCTTCCATGCACCTTGGAAGGGGTGGCTTGCCGGCTCTGGTTGATACGGGTTGTGGCAAAGTGGCTGCTGATTAAGAACAGATGCAGAGGTGATGCAGTGCAGAAATAATCACAAGTGAAAACTGTAATCCAATTTGGAAATGTTCTATTTTTTTATTATACAAATCCTGGTCTGGCGACCAAACAATAATCCTCTGTCAATAGACCCCTGGTGTAAAGCTCGGCAGGAAAATAATAATAATGATTTGTAAACAAAACAAATAATAACACGTTATCCACTCCCACAATACTACTAACACAAATCACCAGTCCGGGTACATGCAGTAGTGCTCAAGGTGGGTGATAACAAATAACAGTGACTGTGGTGTTGTTGTTCTGGGTAGTGCTGGCCCAAAGCGACAGCTCCGGAGACGTGTTAGTCGTCTAGTGAATTTACAAACAAAAGACCATTACTAACAGTGTTACAAACAAACAAAAGCACTCACAAATACTTTTTTTACTTTTTGGGAACTCTTCCGGTCCTTCCAGTTCCGTGCGTCTCTGAACCCAAGCGAAGGGACTGATTACGAGTCTCCTTCCCCTTTTTATGTTGTCACTATGACCCTTTGGTAAACTAATGCAACTGCCTTTACAATCAGCGGTTGCTACATTGTTTACCTTCCAGGTCAATACGTTCTGCAACAGAGACTTGCCTTTTTCCAGACTGGCCAACTCCCGACCGGAAAGAACTGTCAGTCCAGCCTGTCAAAAGAACTCTGTCTCGCTGCTTAGCTCCCTCACAGGTCGGGAGGGAGATTTACAACCATAACTCATTATATTTCTGTCACATATCCCAGTGGAGCCAAGGAACACTCGCTGAATCTATCTTTCCCATTACTCCCCCTCCCGGAAAAATAATCTGCATTTTGATGGTGTTTCCCTGCACGGTGTACCATATGGTACATGAAGGGCTGCAACGCCAGATACCACCGAGTTATCCGGCATTGCTGTCCTTCATTGTGCTTAACCACTTGAGTGGGGCGTGGTCTGTGATAAGATCAAATTAGTGTTGCAGCAGGTAGTATCGTAAAGAGTGAGTAGCCCATTTAATGGCCAAACACTCCTTTTCGACCACGGAGTAGTTGCGCCCCAGGTAGCATTTTTTTTACTGATGTACAGTATCGGGTGTTCTACTCCATCTACCTTTTGAGACAAGACAGCACCCAAACCCACATCCGAGGATGAATCTTTGGTGAAATCTGGTGTGATAAGAGTGGGGGGGCCTGGCAAAGTCTACGCTAATAGTATCAAACGCCCGCTGACCACTTAATTAAATTTGGAGCACTCTTTTTTGGTGAGGTCAACTAAAGGGTTAACCACTGTGGCATACTGGGATAAAGTGGCGGTAATAACCGGCTAACCCCAATAGTGACCTCACCTGAGTCTTGGTTTTGGGGATCGCTGCATCAACCAAAGCCTGGATTTTAGTGACAACAGGTCTCACCCTTCCATTCCCATTAAAATCCCAAATATTGAGTCTCTGTCTTGGAAAACACACATTTTCTCAAGTTAGCTGTCAGCCGGGCTACCCTTAGAGACTGAAGGATGGCTGCAATCCTAGCCAAATGCTCTCGCCAGGTGGAGCTGTAAATGACCACGTCACCAATATACGCTGCTGCATATTCATGATGTGGGCATAAAACCTGGTCCATCAGTCTCTGAAAGGCAGCGGGCGCACCATGTAGCCCAAACGGCATGGTTTTAAAGTGAAACAGCCCCTCTGGTGTTGAAAATGCGGTTTTCTCTCTAGAACTGTGGGTTAAAGGGATCTGCCAGTATCCCTTCGTCAGGTCCAAAGTGGAGATAAACCTCGCCTTACCCAGTCTGTCTAAAAGTTCGTCGACCCGAGGCATAGGGTACGCATCGAACTTGGCAATAGCCGTCTTTCTTAGCCACTATGACAAAAGGACTGCACCACTTGCTCCTGGAAGGTTCAATCACCCCAAGCTCGAGCATGTCCCATACCTCTTTGCGAACGCCACTTCGTCAACTTTCTGGGATCCGGTAAGATCTCTCCCGCACGATGACACCTGGTGGAGAGATAATGTCATATTCAACCAAATTAGTTCTGCCGGGCAAGTCAGAAAAAACATTGCTGAATTCCTCAATAAGCTTACACAGCTCCCGTTGCTGGTCTGGAACCAATTGTTCCCCCATAAGAATGATTTTTGTGCTAGGAGTCTCTGGACAGGGGCCTAAATCACCCTCTATGTTGCCTGGGGCTACAAACAAGACATCCCTTGCCTGCCAGGGCTTTAATAAATTGACATGATAAATGTCACGTTCATTACGGCGATCGGGCTGTCTAACTTCATAATTCACCTTTCCTATAGCCCAAATCACTTCATATGGCCCCTACCTTTTAGCAGATAACTTGGATTCTGATGAGGGAAGTAGCAGCATTACCTTGTCTCCGGTCGAAAGGTTCGGATTAGTGCATTTTTGTTGTAATGCTGCTGTTGTCGGTGCTGAGCCGATCTGAGGTTGTCCTGGGCCAAACGACCGACCAAATCTAGGCGATCTCTTAGTAGGAGCACATGCTTTACAACATTTTTGGATGAGCCTTTGTGCTCTTCCCACCCCTCTCTCAACAGAGCTCTCGTACGGCTGTCGGCCGTACGAGAGCTCTAAGGTGGTGAACCCTGTCGAACTCTGCGGCACCTCTCTCACTGCAAAAGGGAGGTAGGGAAGAAGTGATGCCCACTGTTGTTGCTCTTGCGTTACAAACCGTCTCTGCATCGTCTTCAAGGTCTGATTAAAACGTTCCACCAAACGGGTCTGTCTGTGGATGATAAACAGATATTTTTTATATTTTATATACCTGTTGTAACGTTTTAGACAGAAAGTTGGTTCCATGATCAGTCAAGATCTCCTTGGGGATCCCTACCTAGCCATAATCTGTACTAACTCGGTGGCTATTTGCAGCGCACTAGTGGACCTCAATGGAACTGCCACTGGATATCGCGTTGCATAATCTACCACTACTAATATATGTGTATACCCAGAGTCAGAAGGTAGCAGAGGGCCCACTATGTCCATTGCAATGCGCTCAAAAGGAGTGGAAATAATCGGCAGTGGAACCAAAGGGGCGGGCGACTGACCCGGGCGCTACCGCTGGCAGTCTGGGCATGTGGCTACATATTTCGACACATCAGTAAGAAGACCTACCCAATAGAATCGAGTCAATATCCGCCCCTTGTCTTGTCAGGCCCGAGGTGCCCCGCAAAGGGATATCATGCGCCAGCCTCATGACCTCGGTCCGACAAGACGGGGAACCAATAATTGTGTTACAGGCTGTCCTGTGTCCGCGGCTAGATTTACCCTATATAGTAATTGTCTCTTGATACTGAAGTGTGGATATACTAGCGCCCCAGCGCAATCAACATCCTTACCTTCAATAGACCGGACCTGCCCCCAAGCATGCACCAGTGACTGGTCATTATGTTGGCTCCACACTATGTCGCTTGAGTACCACATGTCTGGTATATTGAGAGGGGCCAGAGTAGCATCTGCCCTGGATGGTCCAGTAACCTCGCCTCTAGGTCACACTGCGTTCCGACTCCTTTTGACTGGCGTTTGTTACCATTCAAGCACTCTCCCACCAGACCCCAGCCTTGTTCTGTGATGCTCCCGCCCATTTTGCAGTCCTTCTCTCTATATTTGTTTTTCTAGGATGGAAAATAGGAGAAAACATTACCAATTACCAATTTGTTCCTTTTTCTTTTTTTCTGCCACGTTTACGTGTGCGGCTGAGACTGCCATTATTTGCATTAATTCTTTAAATTTTGTCCAGTCTCAGCCCAGAATAACTGGATGTGGCAACCTTTCCACCACCCCTACTACAAGGTGACGTTTTTTCTTTGTCCTACAGATAAATATACTTTTAGTGTGGGGTATGCCGCCATGTCTCCATGGATAAAGGAGATGGCCACCTGACCTCGTGGCCACCACAACACACCGCCCAAGAGAGCTGTTCTAATTAAGGTTTGCTCACATCCTGTGTCCACTAATGCGTGGGTTTTCACATTGCCTAAAACCACATCAATCATACAAGGCCCCTCCCGACCATTTTCCCCGCGCTTACCTATCTGAGGTGCCCAATTACACGAGACCACCTCACACTCCATGGCAGCAGGACATGACCTGGCCAGATGTCCCTGTTGGTTGCACCTAAAACAAGTTGGGGGGACAGAGGTTAAATCTTTGGTTAAATCATGGTTAAATCTTTGTCCCGTTGCTGGTATGACAACGGGGCTGGGGCAACATTTCTACCCCAGCTGGGGGCCAACCTTGATCTCCATGAAGAGGGAGCAAGGTTGCCCATAGGGGCCTGTGGCAAAGTGCCCACCCCTTTATATTTATTTATGTATGTTTTATTATTATTATTGTTGTTGTATTGTATTTTCATGCAGGTGGACGAAGCCGTCCGTCTTCGTTATTATTTTGAGATGACGGCAAAAAGCCATGCGTTTGTTTTGTTTATTTATTTAAAAACCTTGTGCAGATGGTGACCATCTCCCGAGTTAATTAATTGATTAATTGTTGCTAATCGGGAGATGGTCACCTGTATAAAAACCTGCAGCTTTCTGCGCTCAGGGAGAGAGTGTTCAGGGAGTAATGAACAGGAGTTAAGGAGAGGAGAAATAAAGAGGTAAAAGAAAACTAAACTACTGCTATTGTGCTGGAACCGCCAGCACAATATTTGTTAGTATAATTGTTTGTATGTTTTGTTTGGCCAACGTGCCCTTTTGTTTCTGTCTTTTGTTTTGTTTAAATATTTTGTTCTATTATTTAATAAACGCGTTGAGCGCCGGTTGCGCTTCAGTTTTGCCCAGCCCTTCTTTGTTTATACTTTGCTCCTTCCTGGTCCATGACGTCACTGCAACCACTCGGTCACATATGGTGTCCTTTGTGGGATAAACGCCTCCAGGAGCTGGACCAGGAAAGCAAAGTGCGTTTTTTTTGTTTTTTTTCTGTTTTTTTCTGTTTTTTTCTGGGTTTTTTTCGAAAAATGTTTTTTTTTTGGAGGAAAAAAAAACTATAATTAAATAAGAATGGGAAGAAAAAGGGGAAATGAGAGGAACGGCCAGCCCCCACAACAGAGGGACAGAGGAAGCAATAGGGTGGACCCTAAGCTCTGGCCATGGGATCTCGCATGGTGGGTACAGAGGGAGGACTCCACTGAGGAGGAGGAGGAGCAGTGGTGCACATACTGTCATCGATTTGGGAATGAGGAGGAAAGCTGCCCAGAGGTCGACAGGGACACAGACGAGGAAAGGGATCAGCCCGAAGTCCCATTTTGTTCACCGCCCAAGTGGATGGAGCACGAGCATCCACAGCCCAAGAGAGGCCGTTGGGACAGCTATTTCCGCCTTGTCGAGGCCATGAGCTGGTGCCCTTCCTGCGGTGAGGGGGGCCACTCCGTTATCAACTGGCCCCGCCCCGGAGAGGAGGAGGGACGACCAGAAGGCAGCTGGGAGGCCTACCTCAATGCTCGCGAGGCCCAGAACCTGTGCCCTGCCTGCACGGAGTGAGGTCACTTTGTGGTCAGCTGCCTTGCCCTCCAGGAGGAGGAGAATACCTGCTGGTTCTGCCTCAACTGCCGTGGAGGGTTCGCTGCTTCCTTCGGGCCTCCTGAGGGTCCGCTGCTGTCGCCGCCTCCCGAGGGTTCGCTGCCTTCGCCTCCTGAGGGTCCGCTGCCGCCGCCTGGGGTCACTGTCAGTCCTGCTTTGCCGCAGGAAATACTCAGGCCGGAGCCCCACAAGGGGAGCTGCCGACTATAAAGGAGGGGAAGGTCAGGAGACCACCCCACAGGGGGGGGCGATGTGGCAAAGTGCCCACCCTTTTATATTTATTTATGCATGTTTTATTATTCTTATTGTTGTTGTATTGTATTTTCATGCAGGCGGACAAAGCCGTCCGCCTTAGTTATTATTTTGAGATGACGGCTAAAAGTCGTATGCTTGTTTGGTTTATTTATTTAAAAACCTTAGGCAGACGGTGACCATCTCCTGAGTTAATTAATTGATTAATAATTGCTAATTGGGAGATGGTCACCTGTATAAAAAACCTGCAGCTTTCTGCGCCAGGAGAGAGTGTTCAGGAGTAATGAACGGAGTTAAGGAGAGGAAATAAAGAGGTAAAGAAAACTATTGCTATTGTGCTGGAACCGCCAGCACAATATTTGTTAGTATAATTGTTTGTTTGTTTTGTTTGGCCAACGTGCCCTTTTGTTTCTGTCTTTTGTTTTGTTTAAATATTTTGTTTTATTATTTAATAAACATGCTGAGCACCGGTTGCACTTCAGTTTTGCCCAGCCCTTCTTTTGTTTATGTGTTGCCCTTCCTGGTCCGTGATGTCACTGCAACCACTGGGTCACAGGGCGGAGATATAGGAGGTCTCGGTCCCGTGCTGTAAATGGAGCAGAGAGAGGAGGTGGGTGCCGCTGTTCGTGGACGGGAGTTGTGGCCAGGTTGGGGTGGGCTGAGTACAGGAGTCCTCAAAATCCTCTGCCAGTTTTTATTGCTGCCTCCAGGGTGGCAGGGTTGTGGCCCAGATTCAAACCTGGGTTTTGGCGCCCACCACATGGCAGAATTGCTCCACTGCTGTAGCTTCCGCCCCATTTGCAGACCCGCTTTTCTGGACGGGCTTAGCCAGTGCACCATGTGGTCATACAACTGCCGCGCAACCACCCTGGGGCGTGTATTCAGATCTTCGGGTACTCCCCGAATCGCACTGTGTGCATTTCCCGGTGATGTTGATCCGCGAGGGATAGCTCGCTTTACCAGGTCGTAGTCGGCGGCTTCAGTGTCCGTCGTGGGTTCGATACGCTGCCTGAGCCTCCCCGATCAGGCAGGATTCCAGCTGGCTTGCCCAGTACATCCTGGGCCATGACGCGGTGGTAGCCAGTCACCGAAAGCCACCAGGTAAGCCTCGGTGTCGTTCTCCGCCGCCATTTTCAGTTCCCCACTTTCGAGGCCATCATCACGGGTGCCGCTATACTGTGTAATGCCCTCTGTGTCGCCAGAGCAGAAATAATCACAAGTGAAAACTGTAATCTAATTTGGAAATGTTTTTTTTATTATACAAATCCTGGTCTGGCGAATTAAACAATAATCCTCCGCAATACCCCTGTTGTAAAGCTCGGCAGGAAAATAATAATGATTTGTAAACAAAACAAATAATAACACGTTATCCGCCTCCCACAATACTACAAACACAAATCACCAGTCCGGTGCGTGCAGTAGTGCTCAAGGTGGGTGATAACAAATAAAAGTGACTGTGGTGTTGTTGTTCGGTAGTGCTGGCCCAAGGCAACAGCTCCGAGACGGTTAGCCATCTAGTTAATTTACAAACAAAAGACCATTACTAACAGTGCTCCAAACAAACAAAAACACTCACAATACTTTTTTACTTTTTGGGAACTCTCGGTCCTTCCAGTTCTGTGCATCTCTGAACCCAAGCGAAGGAACTGATTACTTAGTCTCCTTCCCCTTTTAATGCTGTCACGCATGACCCCTTGGTAAACTAATGCAGCTGCCTTTACAATCAGCGGCTGCTACATTGTTTACCTTCCGGTCAATACGTTTCTTAAAAGAGACTACGCCTTCTTCCAGACTGGCTAACTCCCCGACCCGGAAAGAACTGTCAGTTCAGCCCGCCAAAAGAACTCTGTCCCTCGCTGCTTAGCTCCTCACAGGTCGGGAGGGAGATTTACAACCAGAACTCATTATATTTCTGTCACAGGGGTCCACCATTTCCATCTTACGACCTGGAACCTTGCCACCTGACACAGAACTCGACACGCTATGCTGGGCACCCACTAAGGTCTGCTCGCGGAAGGTAACGGGCCGCACACCCATGCTGGGCCACAGACAGCTCACCATCACCGTAGCTGGCCAGCGGTTCCAGCATGAGTTTTGGCTGGCGAAGTCAGAGACCAATAGTACAGCACTTCACCAGTCAAGGACATGATATAAATGATGTAAAGTTTGTAGTATTAGAACAGATAAAATTAGACAATGTGACATATAGAAGAATAAAAGAAAGTAAATGGATACAGACGTGCTCAAATTTGTTGGTACCCTTACAGCTCATTGAAATAATGCTTCATTCCTCCTGAAAAGTGATGAAATTAAAAGCTATTTTATCATGTATACTTGCATGCCTTTTGGTATGTCATAGAATAAAGCAAAGAAGCTGTGAAAAGAGATGAATTATTGCTTATTCTACAAAGATATTCTAAAATGGCCTGGACACATTTGTTGGTACCCCTTAGAAAAGATAATAAATAATTGGATTATAGTGATATTTCAAACTAATTAGTTTCTTTAATTAGTATAACACATGTCTCCAATCTTGTAATCAGTCATTCAGCCTATTTAAATGGAGAAAAGTAGTCACTGTGTTGTTTGGTATCATTGTGTGCACCACACTGAACATGGACCAGAGAAAGCAAAGGAGAGAGTTGTCTGAGGAGATCAGAAAGAAAATAATAGACAAGCATGGTAAAGGTAAAGGCTACAAGACCATCTCCAAGCAGCTTGATGTTCCTGTGACAACAGTTGCAAATATTAAGAAGTTTAAGGTCCATGGAACTGTAGCCAACCTCCCCTGGCGGGCCGCAAGAGGAAAAATCGACCCCAGATTGAACAGAAGGATAGTGCGAATGGTAGAAAAAGAACCAAGGATAACTGCCAAAGAGATACAAGCTGAACTCCAAGGTGAAGGTACGTCAGTTTCTGATCGCACTATCCGTCGCTTTTTGAGCTTTTTAAAGTGGGCTCCATGGAAGAAAACCCAGGAGGACTCCACTTTTGAAAGAAAGACATAAAAAAAGCCAGACTGGAATTTGTTAAAATGCATATTGACAAGCCACAATCCTTCTGGGAGAATGTCCTTTGGACAGATGAGTCAAAACTGGAGCTTTTTGGCAAGTCACATCAGCTCTATGTTCACAGACGAAAAAATGAAGCTTTCAAAGAAAAGAACACCATACCTACAGTGAAACATGGAGGAGGCTCGGTTATGTTTTGGGGCTGCTTTGCTGCGCCTGGCACAGGGTGCCTTGAATCTGTGCAGGGCACAATGAAATCTCAAGACTATCAAGGCATTCTGGAGCGAAACGTACTGCCCAGTGTCAGAAAGCTCTGTCTCAGTCGCAGGTCATGGGTCCTCCACCAGGATAATGACCCAAAACACACAGCTAAAAGCACCCAAGAATGGATAAGAACAAAACATTGGACTATTCTGAAGTGGCCTGATCTGAGTCCTGATCTGAATCCTATCGAACATCTATGGAAAGAGCTGAAACTTGCAGTCTGGAGAAGGCACCCATCAAACCTGAGACAGCTGGAGCAGTTTGCTCAGGAAGAGTGGGCCAAACTACCTGTTAACAGGTGCAGAAGTCTCATTGAGAGCTACAGAAAACGTTTGATTGCAGTGATTGCCTCTAAAGGTTGTGCAACAAAATATTAGGTTAGCGGTCCCATCATTTTTGTCCATGCCATTTTCATTTGTTTTCTTATTTACAATATTATGTTGAATAAAAAATCAAAAGCAAAGTCTGATTTCTATTAAATATGGAATAAACAATGGCGGATGCCAATTACTTTTGTCAGTTTCAAGTTATTTCAGAGAAAATTGTGCATTCTTTGTTTTTTGTGGAGGGGTACCAACAAATTTGAGCACGTCTGTAAATAGACTGAACACGATTATACCAACGGGACTCAACAGAAAATAATTAACTCCAATAAATATATAACATTTATATAAATAAATAAATAAATAAATAAATAAATAAATAAATAAAATTCATTCAAAAGTTGCACATGCTGATGCGCTGGGGAGGCAAAATCAAGGCTGATCCTCACAGCCAGCATTGCATGATAATATAAATATAAGTTTATATAAAATAATGTTAATTAGAATTAATACAGATTTAAAGATAGGAGTAAAAAATGATGTTACAATATATAGAACACCATTACATCAATGAAGAATAAAGGTTTTAAAAAAATGTACACATCGGGCTCCCGAGTGGCGATCCAGTAAAGGCGTGTCCTCGGCTCACCGCCGCACCAGCGACCCCTGTAGTCTGGCCAGGCGCCTGCGGGTTTGCCTGTAAACTGCCCGAGAGCTGCGTTGTCCTCCGACGCTGTAGCTTTTGGGTGGCTGCATGGTGAGTCCGCAGCGTGAAAAAAAGCGGTCGTGTGTTCGTCTTTGCCCTCCCGAGTCAGCTCAGGGGTGGTAGCGGTGAGCTGAGCATAATAAAATAATTGGCGATTCCAAATTGTGAGAAAATAATAAAAATAATTGGCAAACCCACAAAATTTATATATAAATAAATGTACACAACAAAGTTTACAAAATATTTTATTTTCAGGACGTTTCAGGCAAAAGCCCTTCTTCAGTTGTTTAAAAAGAAAAGTAAACACAATGCAGTAAACTTGTTGTTATTCAACAATTGTAATTATACAAAACTTCCGTGGATGGTGTCATAATTATTAGAATAGAATGTTCGTTCCCAGAGGTTCCAAAGTTACCAGTTTGAAGATAAACTCTTGTTCCTTTACACTTTTCTCTATTAAATGTCATTTACCATGTGTCTGCCCAGTTCTAATGCTGTCTAGATCATTTTGAATGACCTTTGCTGCTGCAACAGTGTTTGCCCTCCTCCTATTTTTTTGTGTCGTCTGCAAATTTAACAAGTTTGCTTACTATACCAGAATCTAAATCATTAATGTAGATTAGGAATAGCAGAGGACCATTAGTGATCCCTGTGGTACACCACTGGTTACCTCGCCCATGTTGAGGTTTCTCCTCTAATCAGTACTTTTTGTTTTCTACATGTTAACCACTCCCTAATCCATGTGCATGCATTTCCTTGAATCCCTACATGCTCAGTTTGAGAATTAATCTTTTATTAATTTTGCGTATCTGAAGTTATTCTGTAGCATTTCAAAGATCTCCGCCTCTGCTGATTACACTATGTAACACAATTTTGTTTCTGGGTAGTAAGTGTTATTTCCTAATTGCTTATGCCTATAGAAAATGGCTATTATTCCCACAAACTTTGCTTTTGTGACCAGGACAGTGATATTTTGAAATTTACCTATTTCCAATGAGAAAACGGGCTTAATTTGTGTCTTTTCGTTCACATAAAGTCAGAAAAAAACAACATATGAATCCAAATTAACATGTATTTATATTAAAGTAATACAAAATGACTACAAAAGATTTAGAAGTGAGTAGTTTTTGAGATTTACGATTATACTGTAAATCACTTTCACGAATCAGCCCCCAAATGTAGTCTCCCATCATGTTCTCAAGTATACTGTCCTTGGTAGCGGCTCAAAGTCCAGTATATCCTGGTGGAAAGCCTTGCTCCTCCGAGTACGCCTCCCATGTTCTCCTTGAATTTATCAAGATGAGCATCAAGGATATGGACTTTGAGGGACATCCTAGAGCCCATTGTGCCGAAGTTCTTCACCAGAGTCTCAACCAGCTCCACATAGTTTTCGGCCTTGTGATTGCCCAGGAAGCCCCGAACCACTGCGACAAAGCTGTTCCAAGCCGCTTTCTCCTTACTAGTGAGCTTCTTTGGGAATTCATTGCACTCCAGGATCTTCTTTATCTGTGGTCCCACGAAGACACCGGCTTTGACTTTTGCCTCAGACAGCATAGGGAAGAAGTCTTGAAGGTACTTGAAGACTGCCGACTCCTTATCTAGAGCTCTGACAAATTGTTTCATAAGGCCCATTTGATGTGCAGTGGTGGCATCAGCACCTTCCGGGGTCCACCAGTGGCTCCCACTTGACGTTGTTCCTCCCCACAGAGAACTCGGTCCGCCAGGCCAGTCCCGCCCGTGGTAGTGCTTTGGTGTCCCTGCTGTCCCAAAGGCAAAGATAGCAGGGAAACTTGGTAAAACCGCTTTGAGACCCATCAGGAATGCCACCATTTTGAAGTCTCCTATGACCTCCCAGCCGCATACTCATCATACTTCAAGGCCCAGCAAGGTCTTGATGCTGTTTTAATCCTGTTGTAATGCAGCTGGAACTAAACTGAACTGGTGGTCTTAAGGCCCTGTATTTATACTACTATTTATATTACTGGAAAGTTCTAGAAGTTACTCCAAGTTTACTCAGCACTGAATCTATCTGGAATGTTCTGGAAAATAGGTAAATTTCAAAATATCACTGTCCTGGTCACAAAAGCAAAGTTTGTGGGGAATAATAGGCATTTTCTATACTTTTGAGGCATAAGCAATTAGGAAATAACACTTACTACCCAGGAACAAAAAAAAAAAAAAAAATTGTTACACGGTGTTATGTGTTGTTGACCTTGGCATTCCCTGTGTCCTACTAACACTCTTCCCACGACTTTCGCAGTTATATCAATGGGAGGACGTTTGCTATGGGGCTGCAGTGGGAACTAATCTGTTTTCTCGTCGTTGTTTCTTTGTCGAATTGTTTGCAAAGACGGACCGGAAGCATTGGATGCCGCTATTTGCTGTGAAGGATGGAACCCTAATGGGCTAAGAATACCTAGCCATTTCCAAAGTAATAAAACCCACAATAAATACTCTTATAAATATATACAAATCGCAAACCCGGAATATAATCAGTGTAACACAATCTTCGACACCCCGGACATCCACGGCACTAAAGAAAGCAGGTATATTTTTGTTGTTTCTTTAGATGTGCAATTTTTCAGTGTTAAAATCATTTATAAACTATTAGGTAAAACCAATCAAATACAACAGACATGAATATCGTAAATACCTTAGACTTTAATATTCACATTACAAACAGGAAAGCAATTACAGTACATAATTCTATTTTTATACGGTACTGTATTTTTTTTTTTTATCATATCCCCGTGTTTATTAAATGTATTTTAATAATATAATAAGATTGTATATGATCTCCAGTTGTCACGTTGACTTCACGTGCACTCGGACATGACTCCAACCAACAGTAACAACAATAAAGATTTTTGCGATGAGAATAACCACGTGTGGCCTCAAGATTTTATATCTGGTATTCATTGCAAAATAGCTGTATTTGCTACAGGTAACTAAATCAACAGTTTTTGTTATTTTTTTAATTTTGTTTTTAAAAACCTTTTCACACCATTTGTCAGACGTTTATGAACCTCTGGTCTTACCTTTTTAATGGCTGCAAGAGCGATCTGGTTTTGCTTTTGTTAACTTACTCTGATCTTAATACTTTTTCATGAGTTAGGCCTATATTTCTATAAATAGCAGGTGGTAAAAACATAAAAGGGTATTCAGTTATAATTTTATTCTTCACAAAAATGTTTTATGTCTGTGAAAGTGTGTTTGTTGTCAAGACTTCCCCCCCCCCCCACTTTATTCCCAATGTTTCACTTTGTGTTTCAATTATGAGACCTCAGCATATCCTGTGCTGGGTGGAAAACAGTGAGAGTACCAGTAACACAGGAAGCTAGTATGAAGAATTTCAGTACCATTTTAAGTAGTGGCTTTATATTTTCAGGGTTGTATAAGCAGTGTATGCTAAATGTGTTGGTGATTGACCTTCTATGCTTTGGACCTTGGTGACTTTCTTAGGTATGTATACACTCTCAATGTTCTAACATTTGTTAAAAGCCACATTTGATGATTTTATTAGTTTCATTAACTATCTTACCTTAATTGTTAATTAAAGTAGAACCCAAATAGGGCTTTCTGTCTGGTAAGGCCTGCCTCATTATTTATTTCTTAGTTAAATCTCCTGAGGCGAGGGCATTTAACACAACGAGAAGGGCTCACCAGACGGCAAAGCCCTCTTAAGGTCCTATTGCTAAATGTCTGCATTTAAAAAAACAAATAGGATTTAAAGTTTTCTGTTTGTTTTTTTTTCATGATTTTATTAGTCCTGTGTGAAAAACTTGTTCAAAGATCGCTGCTGCAAATTTGCAGAATCCACCTGGCAGGGTTCCCACGCAGCCCTGGAAAACCTGGAAAATTAAAGACTAGTCTTCCAGGCCTGGAAAACACATGGAAAATGATAAAAAAAAAAAATGTCCTGGAAAACTTTGAGTGTCCTGGAAAAATCATATAAGATTACAGATGCCATAGTAACTTTCGAGCGAATAAGCAGTTGCATCAATTCAAACGGGTTTGGGCATACTGTAGCTTGTATTAGCGTCGCGGCAACAACATCAGAGTCCAGGAAGGTCAATTCCAGTGCAGGCTGAAAGCATCAATAACTGCGCCGCTTTGACCGCTCTCGGTTCAACTCGTTGAGGACAGAAACTGGCGATGTGGTGAGAAGTAAGACAATTTGTGTCGCTAACATTATGCATTGAGACTGGTTGTTATGTTTAATTGCAATTACTTTGTTGTATGTTATAGTCTAGCTGGAATCAAATTTAGTAACGGTAGCAAGCTACCGAGCTAGTCAACTCGTTTTTGGGGTGAGAGATGGTGCGTGAGTGTGATCCTGATGCTGTGGTAATCTTTTCTCAGAAACATAGGCTACTGGTAGCTAGCTAATCTTGTTGTTGGGAAACCAATATGCAACATGGAAGTAGCTGTTGTGCAGTGCTTCCTCATTGATTAATTCATGCTCACTTCGGGTAATGCATTGAGAATGAGAGCGGACTTGCAGTCACGCTGCAAAAAAAAAAAAATCGCATACGCAGCGCATAACATGTATCAACATGTGTGAAGTCTCTTATCAAAACTCAAACCTCTGTGTGAATGCACCTATGAGTGCTTGTACTGTCTTTTTTTGTGTGTGTGTGTGCACACCCAACGTGTATCTCCATGCACGCACGCACGCGACGCATAACATGTATCTCCATGTGTAGTCTCTTATCAAAAATCCAAAATCGGGTGTGAATGCACCTATGAGTGCTACTGACTTTGTGTGCGTGTGTGCGCACTTTGGTTGTGTGTGTGGATCTCCATAGGTAGGCTGGCCTCTTTTCTCAGTATGTGACTGAAGGGTGTGTGCATGTGCAGCTGACCTCCTGACTTTGACTGTGTAGTGGATGAAACTAGAACCTAAACCCTAATTTGATATGATAGCTTGAGTAATAAAAATCCCTCAGTAGGCAACTTTGTGTGTGTGTTATAATTTTCATTGGTTTGATATACAGAGCAAAATCATACAGAGTTCTCACTCCCAAGTTGGAATGAATTTAGAGCTCTATCTATGGTGGCTCTTTGCTAATCGTTACATTCATTAGACACTTCAATCTCATTTGCAAAAGTGATTTCATGCTTTGCTGTGTTTTATTATTAAAGGAGTGAGTGAGGAGGTCAGGATGTCAGGAAGGCAGTGCAAGTTTAAAGTGGAGTGGAAAGAAGAGCCTCTGTTCAGGGTCTGAATGGGGGAGGATCAGGAGATGTGCACAGGGCATATTGCAGGTTTTGTAGGGAGTCCTTTGATGTCGGTAATGTGGGCATCTCAGCACTCAAGAGCCATGCACGAGGCCAAGGACATCTGAAAGTAGCAGGACATTTACAAAGTGAGCTTGCATGACACATTTTATGAGAAGGCCATCTGAGACAGCAGTTGAGGCAAGTGGCAGTCAGGGAGGAAGCACAGGACCACAAACGGCCAATGCAGAGGAGGAAAGTGTCAGTCAGGGAGGAAGCAGAGCAGGACTACAAACATCAAATGCAGGTGCCGGTGAGGGAACAAGCTCAGGACCCAACGGTCTTCCTCAGTTTCAACTTTTTTTCAACAAAGCTGTACTTGAAGCAGAGATCCGCTGGGTTATCAAAATGGTGATGTCACATTACTTCAGTTCATTATTATTATTATTATTATTATTATTATTATTATTATTATTTATTTCTTAGCAGATGCCCTTATCCAGGGCTTAATTTACAATTGTTACAAGATATCACATTATTTTTACATACAAATCCTGGACCAAGCGGAGTGAAATAAGAGTCCTCTTCTTTAGGTTCTCAACCAGCAGGCCCTTGTTCAACATTCGGAGATAAGTACAGTAACTAGAGAATGAGAAGAAAAAAAAAGTTGCAACAGAGAATGACAGGAAAAGAAAGGAGCTAATGTCTGATATAGCACACCAGACAGCAAAGAGGCAGAAGATTATCAACAGCATTGAAGTAATGCAGAGAGAGGCGGATGAAATGGCAGAAAAGGCAGAGAAGAAGCAAGATTTCACACAACTCTCGAAGTCAAACGCCCACCGGAAGAGTGTCACAGAGAAGAAGTGACAGCTCTGGACCAGAGTCTTGCACAGTTAAAAAAGAGAAAGTGAAACAATTGAAGCAAAGAGACTAAAAGGTGTTTTGTTTTGACAGAGAAATAGCTTGGTAAATATGTTATATTGAGTGACTGAAAGTGAATAAAGTATTCCATATCTGTCCTAAAGTACTTATGTTGGTTGTTTCATTTCAGTTCAAGTTATGACATTGGATGTGCTTTTCATGTTTCTGCTATTCTCCACTCCTTTGTTCTGGAGAGGTGCAGTGTGTGCAAGATTGTGTCTCGGTGACAAAGGTTGTCTTGCTGATTAATTGATCAGGTGTGTTAATGGTGGGCTGTATAGAAAGTAGTAAAGAAAAGGGAGGGTCAATATTGCTGTTTGAAAATTGGTTCATTGGTAGGTTTTGAGATTGATTAGCACCAACTTGGTGCTGGTGTGTGTAGGGACAGTCCATAGCCTAGAGCTGTTCCCTTAGTTGCCCTGTAGGCAAGCACCAGGGTCTTGAATCTGATGCACCCTGCCACCGGAGGAGAGTGCAGAGGAGAGGTGTGACATGACAATGTTTTTACACATGAGGTACCTACTGAGGCTGTGTGGCAGCCAATCATTGATAGTAATTGTTTTGCCACTCAGTGAGTAATGTCTCCCTATTATTTATCGTGAAATGTTCTGGAAATGTCCTGAGAATTATTTTTTGAAAAGAGTGGGAACTCTGCCTGGGTTGCAGAAATATTGATATAAAGCAGAATTCTGGAAGATTATTATTATTATTGTTGTTGTTGTTTTAAATAACCATTGCAACAAACTTAACTACCTATACACAAGAACAAATTAAAGATTCTGAATGTTCTGCAAGGTGCTGAGCTTGTAAATACCGGTGCTTTGTTTCTCTGGCTCAACCCGCTCTTTCTGAAAAGCAAACAACTCCATGTAACACTTAATACTGCCGGCGCTATCAAATCAGGGCTTAATGGAAACATTTGTACAAAGTATGCATCTGAGGCAGAAGCTTAGGCTTTCAAAAGAGCGTGTTTGGAATTTAAAAAAAATACCTGAAGACAACAATAGGATATCCAAGTTGTGTGTAGCAGAACAGACTTTGTTACATTATTCTGATGCTTAAATAAATACATTTTAGGCTGAAGGCTAAATTTCTTTTCTACCGCATAGTATTAGAAGTTATAATTTACAGTGGCTCTCAAAAAAGTATTCACCCCTTGGACTTTTCCATATTTTATTGTGTTACAACATGGAATCAAAATGGATTTAATTAGGAGTTTTTGCCACGGATCAACACAAAAAAAAGTCCATAATGTCAAAGTGAAAAATAAAATCTACAAATTGTTCTAAATTAATTACAAATACAAAACAGAAAATAATTGATTGCATAAGTATTCACCCCTGAGTCAATATTTGTTAGAGTCACCTTTGGCAGCAATTACAGCCATGAGTCTATTAGGATAAGTCTCTACCAGCTTTGCACATCTGGACACTGCAATTTTTGCCCATTCTTCTTGCAAAATTGCTCAAGCTCCATCAAGTTGGATGGGGACCTTCAGTGAACATCAATTTTCAACTCTTTCCACATATTCTCAATTGGATTGAGGTCCGGCTTTGACTGGGCCACCCAGGACATTGACCTTTTGTTTTTAAGCCACTCCAGTGTGGCTTTGGCTGTATGTTTGGGGTTATTGTCCTGCTGGAAGATGAATCTTCTCCCAAGTCCCAGGTCTCTTGCAGACTTCAGCAGGTTTTCCTCCAGGATTTCTCTGTACTTTGCTTCATCCATTTTTGCCCTCTAGCTTCACGAGCTTTCCAGGCCCTGACGCAGAGAAGCATCCCCATAGCATGATGCTGCCACCACCATGCTTCACGGTAGGGATGGCGTTTTCAGGATGATGTGCGGTGTTAGGGTTTGCGCCAAACATACGCTTTAGCGTTGAGGCCAAAAAAGCTCTATTTTGGTCTCATCAGACCATAGAATCTTTCTTCCACTTGGTCTCAGAGTCTCCCCACATGCCTTCTGGCAAACTCTAGCCGAGATTTGATGTGAGTTTTTTTCAACAATGGCTTTCTTTTTGCCACTCTCCCATAAGGCCAGTTTTGTGAAGCACCCGGCTATTGTTGTCAGACGCACAGTGTCTCCCAGCTCAACCGCGGGAAGACTGTAACTCCTTTAGAGTTGCCATAGGCCTCTTGGTGGCCTCCTGACTAGTGCCCTTCTCGCCTGGATACTCAGTTTTTGAGGATGGCCTGTTCTAGACAGATTCACAGTTGTGCCATATTCTCTCCATTTCTTAATAATGGACTTTACTGTGTCGGGGGATATTCAATGCCTTGGAAATGTTCTTATATCCTACCCCTGATTGGTGCTTTTGAAGAACCTTATTCGGATTTGCTTTGAATGTTCCTTCGCCTTCATGATGTCGCTTTTTGTTAGGAAATGTACTAACCAACTGTGGGACCTCCCAGAGACAGGTGTATTTAACCTGAAATCATGTGAAACACCTTAATTGCACAATGATGTGACTTTAAAGACAATTGGTTGCACCAGAGCTTATTTAGGTGTGTCATAGCAAAGGGGGTGAATACTTATGCAATCAATTATTTTCTGTTTTATATTTGTAATTAATTTAGAACAATTTGAAGATTTAATTTTTCACTTTGACATTATGGACATTTTTTGTGTTGATCAGTGGCAAAAACTCCTAATTAAATCCATTTTGATTCCATGTTGTAACACAATGAAATGTGGAAAAGTCCACTGTCCACTGTACAATGTTTGAGAGCAAGTGGCTATAAAAGTTAATGCCACATTTATATATGTTTTTGTACAAAAGCATTTTTACTAGTATGTTATTTTTGTGTGACTGTTGTAAAATAAATGTGTAAATTGCTGTCAAGCACACAATCTAATACTAAGTTCATTTTCTGAAGTAAATGCAACAAGTATACAATACATGTTTTATTTTGTCATAAATACAAATAAACAATATCTGCTTATTTAACATCTATAATTATAAGACAGTTTAAATATAGGCCCTATGTCTTGTTCTAATAGTTTACAATAACTTACCTGCACTGTCTATTTATTATCGGTATCGACCGATATGGGTAGATAATCATCGGCTGTCAGTATCGGCCAAGAAAATCTCTCGGTGTTCCCCTACTTTTATACCTTTGTTATAGATTAACTTTTATAATAAACCATGTTGAGTCTACAGATATTAAGAATGGAACAAATGGTGAGTTTTCTATTTTCTCAAAATTCCACATGCAAATTATGCATATTATTAATTGCAGTTTGATGGGGTTTTTTTGCACATTAAAAGACCACGCAAAACATACTACAAATATTGAAAGTATGAATACCAAACAGCCTTTATCAAACAGGATATAAATTATTACATGGTATGCAGAGCAGAATGTGGGGTGTAGACCCTATTTTACAGCTTACACATTGTGCAGATCAGTGGATTTCACTTTCAAACTGAACCGAAACCAACATTTGCATAAAATTCCAAACTGAATAATACTGACAAAACCGAACCAAAACGGCATTTTCTGTACAATGAAAAGGTGTTGGCAGGCATTGTAGTAGCTAGCATTTTTGGGAGCTCATTGCACACTTTTCTGAATGTAGACAGTTCTTATTAACATGCCCTAATAATTAATAGGATAACATAAATCAAAAGACTTATGTTGTTGATTCTGACAGCCCTCAGATAACTGCGGCTTCATACTTAGTCTGGGTGTTTGTCTTGGGCAAGTTTCATATGGAAACACTGCTTAAACCTTAAAAAAACACAAACATAATGCATCCCAAGAAGTGAAAAGCTGAAGCTAGATGCTTAAAAAAAAAAGTTAAGTCTGTTGCGCTTATAACCCATGTGTAGCTGCGTTCCTCTAAGGCTAAAATGCTTGCATTTTTCGCAGAATAACTGACAACAACCTTCGTACTCAGTTTACTAACTTTCAAGTTATCATAAATATCAACCCTCAATTGAGACGCCACCATCTCGAGGTAATCCTATCATTTTGAGAGCATTCTTGTAAAGCATTAACATAAGCATATTTATGCCTGTCTTGTTGCTGATTCTCTGATTTCCTCTGTAAAAATTAGGGAGGAGCGATAATACCAATATTTTTGGTTAAACTGATTCAGGGAAACGTCTACTGAAAATGTCGACTATACTCACGAGATAATCACTTCCCGTGAGAACTCAGAAAGTGCAGCAGCAGTGCTAACACGGTGCTAACAATGCTATTCCTTTCGATTTATGAGGTCATCTCCGGCGCAGAACTTTGGTCACCACTATGCCCTGTATAGTATATCACGCCCTCCCCTGGCTTTTTAATTGTTTTACATTTAAGACTATCTGCCGACAGTTGTGGCAATGTAATTTTACTATATTCTGAATATTTTTTTTTCCCCTGAACCTGCTGTATTTGATCTCATCAGATAAAAAATAAAATAAAAACAGCAGTTCTGGTACTGTACATTGTGAGGGGTAAAAACCAAAACAAGCAAAGCAGATACATAAATAAATAGTTTCTAACCTTACTTGCCAGTTTTTATTTTTTTTTAAATAAATGTGTAGCAGTTATTTATGCTATTTATTTATCTGCACTGACCGATTTATATAAAGCAGCTTTAAACCCAAGGATTCACTTTTTGAAAACATGTTTAATATAAAATGAAAATAAAGATATTATTTATAATAAAACTTCAGTCCTGTTCCATCCTGTCCTGTCAAAAATCCCGTCCCATCCTGTGATAAACAGAGATCAACAATTATTTGAGGTACAGATATTTTCGTATTCATGTAAAATTAGGGTTTGTAGGGTTTTGCATTAAACACCACCAGTTACTAGTAGTAATTTGTTTTTAGTTTTAGTTTTTTCAAAAAAAAATACAGTGCAAGAACAGGGTCTTTGTAAGCACAATGTGCAATAAATATAATGATGTAATATATAAATTGGCAATATAAAGTTTTGTGCGGCAGTTTCAGTTTCTAAATCGGTTACTAAGCAACCCGGCTCAGAGATTTTAGTATGTCAATGCCACAGTAAACACAGTGAAATACAATACTGTATTACGAACCATTAATTCATTAAAAACAAACAAAAAAAAAAACATGGTATTGAAATAATATTTCATGGTATTGAAATAATAACCTCCAAAAAATAGTAGCTATCTACGGTTAAATTGTAGCCGTTGGCATCTCTGCATTATAATTAGGGGTAATATTCATAAAACCGAAAATGTGCACATCCTTAATATACTGTAATTTATGTGTATAAAGAGAGATGTTAAATACATGCCAGTAGCAATCCATAGCTTTTCGGTTATTCTGCTAGTATCAATAATTAATATATCAATATTGTTAACTAAAGGACCAAACATAACTATACAATTATGGGTAATATGAAATATTTTAAGTATCAATCTATGTTAAACGTAAGGGTTTTTATTAAGCATTCCGTGTTGCCAAGACGCTGATTCCCCGCTGGCATCTGCTGTCCCTCTGGTCCCTCCAGCGTTGGTGTTGTCAGAGTCTCTCTCCGAGTTTGACCCTTCTGATCTGGAGGCATAACGACTGAATTGCTACGGAAACAATCCCTGTTTTCTCTCTCTACATCAGATCCATCACTACATAATTCACATTCATAAGTGGTTTCTGAAACTGATAAAATTAGGCTACTCTCACGTTCACTGTCACTGTCAGCCATACTGGCAGATGCAAGGAGCCTGTGGGTATCTCCCTCTGTGAGGTCACAGTCTCCTGGCCCCAAACCAGGAAATGGAGATCGCCCTCTGTGTATTTCCAGGTATTATTTAATTCATTGTAGCACGATTTTAAACATAATTTGGTAAAATGAATGTGATTTTATGTTCAAGTGAGACCTGTTAATATTATTTTGTATGTTTAAGGTAACAGTCAAGTTCCATGGCATACAGTGCCTTGCATAAGTATTCACCCCCCTGGGACTTTTCCACATTTTGTAGTGTTACAACCTGGAATTAAAATGGATTTAATTGGGATTTTTACCATTTGATTTACACAACATACTTAACACTTTGAAGGTGCAAAAATATTTTTATTGTGACACAAAAGTTAATTAAACAAAAAAAGACATTTGTTGGTTGCATAAAGTATTCACCTCCAGAGTCAATACTTGGTAGAAGCACCTTTGGCAGCAATTACAGCTGTGAGTCGTTTTGGGTAAGTCTCTACCAGCTTTGCACATCTGGATCCTGCAATTTTTGCCACAGATTCTCAATCAGATTGAGGTCTGGGCTTTGACTGGGCCATTCTAAGACATTCAGGTTCTGTTTTTAAACCACTCCAGTGTAGCTTTGGCTGTGTGTTTAGGGTCATTGTCCTGCTGGAAGGTGAACCTCCGCCCCAGTCCCAGGTCTCTTGCAGACTGAAAGAGGTTTTCCTCTAGAATTTCCCTGTATTTGGCTCCATCCATCTTGCCCTCAATCCTGACCAGTTTCCCAGTCCCTACCGATGAAAAGCATCCCCATAACATGATGCTGCCACCACCATGCTTCACCGTGGGGATGGTGTTCTCAGGGTGATGAGCAGTGTTGGCTTTGCGCCACACATAGCATTTTGCGCTATGGCCAAAAAGTTCAATTTTGGTCTCATCAGACCAGAGAACCTTTTTCCATCGCTTGCTGTGTCTCCCACATGTCTTTTGGCAAAATCCAAATGGGATTTGATACGGGTTTTTTTCAGCAATGGCTTTCTTCTCGCCACTCTTCCGTAAAGCCCAGCTATGTGGAGCGTCCAGGTTATAGTTGTCCCATGGACGGTTTCTCCCATCTCAGCTGTGGATCTCTCCAGCTCCTTCAGAGTTACCATTGGCCTTTGGTTGCTTCTCTGACTAATGCCTCCTTACCTGGTCACTGAGTTTTGGTGGACGGCCTTCTAGGCAGAGTCGCGGTTGTGCCATATTCTTTCCATTTTTTAATAATGGATTTAACGGTGTCGGGGGATGTTCAATGTTTGGGATATTTTTTATAACCCAACCCTGATTGGTGCTTTCCAGAACTTTATCCCGGACTTGTTTTGAAAGCCTCCTTGGTCTTCATGATGCTGTTTGTTTAGATATGCTCTTTAGCAAACTCTGGGGCCTTCCAGAAACAGGTGCATTTAATCTGAGACCATGTGACACTTTAATTGCACACAGGTGGACTCCATTCAACTAATTGTGACTTCTGAAGGCAATTGGTTGCACCCAGAGCTTATTTAGGGGTGTCACAGCAAAGGGGTGAATACTTATGCAATCAAGACTTTTCAGTTTTTTTATTTGTAAATAATTTTGAAAATATGTATTTTTTTTTTTTTCCTCACTTCGACATTATGGACTTTTTTTTGTAGATCAGTGACAAAAATCATAATTAAATCCATTTTAATTCCAGGTTGTAACACTACAAAATGTGGAAAAGTCCCAAGGGGTGAATACTTATGCAAGGCACTGTAGGCTCTTATGACTTTAAAGAGCAAAAATACTCTTCCTGTTTGCTGGTGGCAGAGTAGTCCTGTTCCTTCCCATTCCCGGAAGCTTAAATCCCGTTCTTGCCCGTCCTGAGGTTTATTTTTTTTTATTTCCCGGTCCTGCTCGTTCCTCGTGAGCTTTATTCCTGCACCATCCCATCCCTAAAATTTAACACAATTTTTTTTTTTTACCAAGGGATCCCATCTTCATGTCACTCTAATGAACGTATTTCAGATGATCCAACAAAATTAGTTACTGGGCATTTCACATGAGAGTTGAATTTGTCATATTACATTCTAATAATTTTAAATTCATAAAGAAAGCACAGTTTACATATGTAGATTTATTTTGGTAGCAAAAGATCGCAATAGCAATAATGCAATATATTGCAATACAGATCCTCAGTCCCAATACCCACCCCTATAAAAAATGCACGTCGCATTCGCAGAGGCAGAGTCGCCAGGCACCAGCAACTCTACTGGTACAGGGTGGGCCCTAAGCAGGCGCTCGCCGATTCTGCCTGTATGGAGAGTGCTGCTCATGAACTTTGCAGTTTTGAACTTGTCGTATAATTGAATACTAATCAGTGAAGCATAATCTTTCTGCATTATTTAGAAGTATAAATATTCCGCAAACTCACACACAATATTCATACTTTGACAATTTTAGTTTTATTTCTTTTAAAAAACGACCATTTCATAAATATCATCATCTCAAGTGTTTTGAAACTGGTAAAAATGTAATCAGAATATTAGTCAATACACATTTAAGTGTATAGTAATTGAATACCATATGCATTTTTTTTGCAAGTTGCAACATGGCAGCTGCACCAACAGTAAAAGACAGTAAAGCTAAAAAAATCTATATGAGGATGGTGGGGATACTATTTTTTTTTTTTTTTTAATAATTTAGTCGTTGCCAATTAGTTTTTTATTATTTCTCCCCAATTTGAAATGCCCAATTATTTTTTAGGCTCAGCTCACCGCTACCACCCCCGCGCTTGACTCGAGGGGCGAAGATGAACACACGCTGTCCTCCTGCGTGCAGCCAGCTGCCCGCCTTTACACTCTGCAGACTCACTGGTAGCAGCCGCCTCAGAGCTACAGCTGCCGGAGGACAACGCAGCTCTGGGCAGCTTAGGAGGCAAGCCCGCAGGCGCCCTGCCAGACTACAGGGGTCGCTGGCGCGGTGAGCCGAGGGACACCCCTGGTCGACCCAACCTCCCCCCGGGCGACTCCGCCAATTGAGCCGCCTGGGAGCTCCCTATTCACGGTCGGTTGTGGAATAGCCTGGACCAACGGCTCGCATCGCCCAGGCTATAGAGTCGTGATCCTGCACTCTAGCGAGTGCTTTTACTGAATGCGCCACTGGAGCCCCCGGTGGGATACTATTCTTAAAGTTTTTCTGTCATTCCATTGTCGTATGTCAATACCATTAAAAATCATATTGCCAGTCGTGGAACACGCAGGAGAACAAAGAAAAAAAAGACTGCAGCAAAATGGCAAAGCATTGCATTCTATGCTGAAAAAAATAGATCTAAGGTACTTGTACTGCGATCAAGGCAGGGCTTTCAAGTAAGTGAGCCAAATTAATTGCGTGTTTTTAATTATTGTTTAGTGTATTTCTTTCCATGCTACCTGCCTTTTAATAAAGCTGTAATTCGAGGAAGAAATAAGCTAATAACTAAGACAGAATAACTAAAACAGAGGTCAGAGAGCCATTGTGAAAACTCAGACACAACATGGTCTCATTTGAAGTGTTTTTCAAACCCCAAAAGTAATGACTAAAGCTAAGGTTTACAATTTTAGAAAAGCAAACTATGAAGGTATGAAACAGAGACTAACAGAAGTAGATTGGAGTAAAATAGAGAAAACATCCACAGAAAAAAGGATGGCTGTTTTTTAAAAAATGTAGTACTAGAGGCACAAAAACAATTACATCCCAAAAAAGTAGACAAATCTAAATCTAAAACAAAATGGTTTAATAGATCAATTAAAAAAATGTTCAGTGAAAAAATGCACTTTCAGAGCGTTAAAAGGGACCAAAAAACAAAGTACACAGAAAGAGTACTTTGGAACTGCAAACACAAGTCAAAAAGGAAGTTAGAAAGGCCAAGAGAGAGATAAAAATCAATATTGCTAAGGGGCTAAAACCAATTCCAAAATGTTTTTCCATTATAACAGCAAGGAACATTCAAAGAGGAGGTTAAATGTCTAAGAGCATAAATGGCAAAATCATAGACAAAGAAAAAAAAAAATAGCAAATATATTTAAATGATTACTTTTCACAGGTTTTTTACAAAGGAGGACACGGACAACATGCCCACATGTCGACCTGTTCCTATCCAATTTAAATAACTTTAGCATAACAGAGGCAGAAGTGTTAAAGGGACTAGGAGCTCTTAAAATAAACAAATCCCCTGGGCCGGATGAGATCCTCCCAATAGTACTCAAAGAAATGAAAGAAGTTATTTACAAACAGCTAACCAAGATCATGCAACAGTCTCTTGACACAGGGTTGTACCGACAGTCTGGAAAAAATTGCAAACGTAATAATCCACAAAAAAGGGAGACAAAACCGAACCAGGTAACTACAGACCAATAAGCCTGACTTCATTATATGTAAACTTATGGAAACTATAATAATGATCTAAAATGGAAAATTACCTATATGGTAACAATATCCTGGGAGACAGTCAGCATGGTTTTAGGAAAGGGAGATAGTGTCTAACTAACCTGCTTGACCTTTTGAGGATGCAACATTGACAATGGATAATTGCAAAGCATACTGACATGGTTTATTTAGATTTAGAAAGCTTTTGACAAAGTTCCGCATAAAAGATTAATTCTCAAACTGAACGCAGTAGGGATTCAAGGAAATGCATGCACATGGATTAGGAGTGGTTAACATGTAAAAACAGAATGTACTGATTAGAGGAGAAACCTCAAAATGGAGCGAGGTAACCAGTGGTGTACCACAGGGATCACTATTAGGTCCTCTGCTATTCCTAATCAACATTAATGATTTAGATTCTGGTATAGTAAGCAAACTTGTTAAATTTGCAGACGATAAAAAAAATAGGAGGAGTGGCAAACACTGTTGCAGCAGCAAAGGTCATTCAAAATGATCTAGACAGCATTCAGAACTGGGCAGACACATGGCAAATTACATTTAATAGAGAAAAGTGTAAAGTATTGCATGCAGGCAATAAAAAATGCATTATAAATATCATATGGGAGATACTGAAATTGAAGAAGGGAACTATGAAAAGACCTAGGAGTTTATGTTGACTCAGAAATGTCTTCTTCTAGACAATGTATAAAAAAGCCAACAAGATGCTCGGATATATTGTGAGAAGTGTTGAATTTAAATCAAGGGAAGTAATGTTAGAACTTTACAATGCATTAGTAAGACCTCACCTAGAATATTTTGTTCAGTTCTGGTCACGTTACAAAAAAGGATATTGCTGCTCTAGAAAGAGTGCAAAGAAGAGCAAACAGAATTATCCCGGGTTTAAAAGGCATGTGTGACAGGAATGGCTGGGCGGTGACGTCAGACAGAAGCAGGGACGGGAAAAATATACTGACACCAGGCACTGCAGTTCAAAAGAAAGACTCGGCGGCGCTGTTTATTTAAATACAAAAAAAATAAATCAAATATTTTAACAAAGAAACTGTGCTCACAGAGCAAAATAAATAGTTAAATAAAAACAATTCACGCACAACAAAATAAAAATAAATGATCCAGGTCAGGCTGGGCAGTAGCCTCACTGATCCCTGAGTTAAGTTTAGTCAGTTTTCCTCTCCGCTCCTAACACACCCACCACGAGTGCCTAGAGCTGCAGGCTTTTATATTCAGGTGACCATCTCCCAATTAGCAACAAAATTAATCACTTACCGGGAGATGGCCACCTTCCAAATGAGTTTATTAATTATTCCTGGCAGAGGACGAGCACCAATCTCGCCTCTGCCAGAACACGTTTAAAAATAAACAAAACCGCATGGCGTGCCATCATATTTACATAACGTTAATACAAAAACAATAATGAAAAAAACATACGGCTCTTCATATTAAACACTAAATCAAAACGACAATAATAATAATAATAATAATAATCAAATACAAAATAACACAGGGGGGAGGGGGAAACCCTGTTCTAAAATAAACAAACCCTGTACAGGGCTGCTCGCCTTTGTTACAGCATGTCATATGCAGACAGGCTAAAAGAATTGAATCTATTCAGTCTTGAACAAAGAAGCCTACGCGGGCGATCTGATTCAAACATTCAAAATCCTAAAAAAGGTATAGACAATGTCGACTCCAGGGACTTTTGACCTGAAAAAGAAACAAGGACCAGGGGTCACAAATGGAGATTAGATAAAGGGGCATTCAGAACAGAAAATAAGAGGTAACTTTTTTTACACAGAGAATTGTGAGGGTCTGGAACCAACTCCCCAGTAATGTTGTTGAAGCTGACACCCTGATTCTGGGATCAATAAGTTACTAACAACCAAACGAAAGCAAGATGGGCTGAATGGCCTCCTCTCGTTTGTAAACTTTCTTATGTTTCTTTATGTTCTTAAGCTCAAAGCTATTTTTTCTAGCTAAACATTCCTTTGCTGTGTATAGAATGTAGTTACTTCACTACATACATTGTCTGGAGACACACCTCTTTTTAAATCTTGCAAGTAACAAGGCAGAATTAGCTAAGAGAATTGGGAGGATTAATTATGCATTTACATTAAAAGGGGCACGATTTAAATTACAATCGGTAGGGTAATACAATCGCAGTGAACCTGTTTAGTGCAACGAGTGGTCAACACGCTTTTTTTTTTTTTTTTATCAGTGTTTCATATTTTATCCTGGTTATTGTAATGCCAGTAAAATGCTAAACTTTATTTGTGGAGTACTGTACATAGGATTACTCTCACATGATTGTCATTGTAATGCCAGCAATATGATAAACAGGTCTTTTCAAAAGTCCTTCATTTGTAGATTGAACTACATTGTTAGTGGAAGACTATAAATATGATTCTCACAACAGTGCTTGACATTTGTTTTCGGAACTGTAGTTATATAATTAGATAATTAGTTTTTCCTGCTTATTTTAATGTCAGCAATGAGCCAAGTGATGTTTATAAACATTATGACAAGTCTGAAGTGTCTTCAGGTGCTTTATTTACTAGTACAACAAGAGTCTTATTAAAAAACTCTGCTTTAATAAAAATAAATAATTGTGGTAATGTTTAATAATTTACTTATTTTAAGTATCAGCATTATATTTGTTGAAATGCCATGTTTAATTATTAATACATTGATAGAAAGTTGGGGGAAAAAACAGAATTAGCCATTTCTGAAAAACTGAATTTGCTGTTCCCAAGAATGGAAAATTAATAGCCCTAAAGATGGTTACATACAGTACAGTAGTATAAAGCAACAGTAGTATAAAGCTATTCTATGCAGGCCACTAGTTAGGCATGCAGTCTATTTATTAGTTTTTTTCTAGCAGACGCCCTTATCCAGGGCTTAATTTACAATTGTTACAAGATATCACATTATACAGATATCACATTATTTTTTTTTTACATACAATTACCCATTTATACAGTTGGGTTTTACTGGAGCAATATAGGTAAATTACCTTGCTCAAGGATACAGCAGCAGTGTCCTCCATCTGGGATTGAACCCACGACCTCCGGGTCAAGAGTCCAGTGCCCTAACCACTACTCCACACTGTAAACAAAGTTTTTCCCCTTCATTTTCAACGCCATTTCCATGTTTGTTTTATTTTAAGTGTTTAAAGTTAAATTTCAGTTTTCGTTTGCTTGTTCAGCTACAAAAAGCCATAAGTAAACCTCATGTTATTACTTTATGAAAACGTGTTTATGGCCATGGTTTATTACTGTGAAGAAACGGCAATGGCAAGGAATGAAAACAACGTAGTTGTAGTTAATTCACTGGGGTAAAGTAAGGCCTACACAACGTATTCTTTACTCCTGGGATATTTTTCTACTTTTAACATTTTACGAGTGTAACGCCTTGCTGTAAAATAAAGACACACACAGGGGGGGCCACACACCCCTGCCCCTGCTGCCATGCTGTCTCTGCCTGCGTCCTTTTTGAAAATGAACGAATATTTTAATTCTGAGCGAATATCCAGACATGAAAATCCAGTGTTCGTCCCAGCACTAATATATCTATCTATCTATCTATCTATCAAGGGGTGCAATTATCGCCTCGACAACCGGGACATCAAGATTTGCGACAGACAACAAGTTTTACATCCCTAATGTCAACCAGTCTGACAGGGAGAGACCGCTCCATATACTCTGCCCAGTGTGCGCCCTATTGTACAAGGTTGACAGGACTAAAAAGTTGGAGGCAGTCCAAACAATTTTGTCTGCTATGGCTAAATACTCTCATGGTCAAGACAGGGGCATGGCAACCTGTGGGCTTTATTCCAGTGAGCATCTGTCAAGCACATTTGCAATGCAGCGGTGTGGACTACTCCCATACCTTTACTAGGTTCTACAGACTGAATGTCGTGGATCCTCAAAACCCATGCTTTGGAACTAGAGTGTTAGGGTGGCGCCTCAGTCGACCCTTACAACACAGGCATAGAGGTGAGTTCTCCCTCAATTTTTTAACCCTAGCTACTTGTTACCGGGGTTCCATTTGGTATTATTAATTTAGACATTTAACAGGCTTAGCCTTGTTCTGCCTTATTACCCTTGTGGACGGCTTTGTGCACCCATGCGGTAATGGTTACATTTCGCTTGAAAGTGAACGTTCCTGCAATAGAAATGGGAACCATTAACCTTCAAGGTCACTGCATTCATGATTGCAGCAGGCTTGAAGGAAAAATCACGCTGAGATCTCAGGCGCAGTCTTCTTATGTCCCTGTGTCCGGGCCATGGCTGCGTCACAGGCTCTTAATTGTTCAGGTTTCGGGTCTTTTTTGAGGTAAATACCCATGCAGTAATAGTTACATTTCTATTTCAAGGAATCAGGGTTTGTGTCAAAGAAACTTAACGTTGTCTTAACTTTTAGTTTTTGCAATGAATGTGACTCTATGGATAGGGCCCTTACACTTGAATGCAATTAATATGCAGATATGCAGCAACAAAGTAATCAGACAAACAAAACAAATTTCAATGCATGCATGGCAAATGTATACCTTAATAATACTGCCATACAGAATAATTTAAAGCAGCTTCCAGATATTTTCTGTTTTCCAGTTTCACAATGGTTTAGCATCATTATTACACAGAGTAATTTAACAGATGTGACAGACTCCAACACATGTCCTTTTAACTCAAAAAAACCTCCACTTTAGCCTTTCACTTCATAGGGAGCATTTTCTTTTTTTTTTTTTAACAGTTGTTGTCAAATTACAGTGCAAGCTGTTTGAAAACTGCTGGACGGATCCTGATGATGGTGCCGTGGTTTCTGTGTGCACTCTTGGGATTTTCTCCTGAGAATTACATCTTAGTTTTCCATTCTTTAACACCTGTGCAGGTCACAGTATAAAATAAATAATTTACAGGTGTGTTTCCCACAAGCTCCGTCTATGTCCAATCAATCTCTCCCTTCGACTGAAGAGGGTGCAGATCATGTCATCTGTGTGTGCAGCTTTGACCCATCCATTGAGCTTTGACTACTGTATATTCCTGCTCAGAGATTGTAGGCCATATTGGGACTCTAAGTCCCCTGACCCCCCCTCCCATATCTCAGCCAACCCACAGCTACATTAGGTAAAGCTGCAGTATCACAGCTGTTGTGTACCCAGGAGCTATGTGATGAAAATGCAATGTGACTGATCCAGGGAGCCTGTAGCAGGCTAATAGATAATAAGCTGATTTAAGAATTAGAACAAGGATGGTATGTTAGATACTGCTGCAGTTTCTTATTTATAAATAATATACAATGTTGTACACTAGCTTTCCTTTGTGTGTGACAAGATAACTTAAATCATCAGTGCCAAAAAGTGGATGTTTGTTAATGGCTCCTGGGAATTTAGGTTTTGGTTTATCGCTATGTAGGTATTATAATTTACTCTTTGCTGAGAAAGCAGTTTTCAACCTCTTTGATTTGCTCTGTTCTGCTTCTGACATCATAATCTTCTCCTTGGATTTGCATGGCTTTCAGCTTGGTGAAGACTGACTCCCTTTTGTTCTCTTGCAAACTGAGGTGGTGGGGGAAAACCGCGAAAAAAGATGTTGGCAAACCAGACAAGCGTTTTAATTTTTTCTGGAATTTGTGCTATGCTGCTGATGTTGGCAGTGGTATACTACACTTATTGGTAAGTGAAGGTAGTTTTGTAATCATTCTCTTGTATAGGTGAGCGACATGGAGACACTAGCTAAATGTTGGTAAAATGTGGTTTATTTTACCATTCCGCATTGATGTGTGTGTGTGTGTGTGTATAATGTATATGTATTTATTTATTTATTTTAATTGTATTTATTTTAATTTGTTATTAGCTTGGCAGATTTTTAGTCTGCCAACTACAACAAATCTGTTATGCATGTACAGTTTTGTAAATATACTCCAGAAAATGACATCTAAGAGAAATCACAAATTAAAACTGAAAAAGGAAAACAAATTGAAAAGCAACCTGCAACAATGGTGCAGTCTGTAAGGTGTAAGTGTAAGTAGCACGCAGTTACAGTACCTTGATGACAGGGCAGTTCATGGATTGTGTTTCTTACCATCTCTACTGACAGAGCAAATTCATCAAACACTATTCATTACACCATAAACTGTCAAATTTAAAAGGGCTTTAGTTGGGAAAGCAGGGGACAGTAGGCCCCTGATGAAGAGCCTTCTAAAATTGTGTAAATAGTAACTTGACTTTACCACTAATTAGAAGCAGTTAGAAGCAGTTTGAAAGCGGGTTGACAGCTGCAGAAGCTAAACTAAACTTCCAAAAAAAAAAAAACATCTTCAAGCCAGTAATCTCTGACAACTGCATGATGTGGGAATCTGAGCCCAACAGAGCTCAACCAAGTGTGTAAATGCTGCAAAATCCAGGACTTGCTTAAACTAGTAAGTGTGCTAGAAATGGAGCTGGAGGAAATGAGACAGCAACAGGAGCTTGAGGAGCTGGCTCACCCACAATTCATGGAAGTCTGCACCCCTAGCAGACTGAAAGCCACCAGGGAGATGGAAGAGGGTCAAAACAGCTGGGTTCAGATAGGCAGAAGCAGGAAAAAAAAAGAAACGTCATCAAACACAGCCACCAAATTTGATCCACTTCAGCATTTCGGATGACTAAAACCAACATCAAGAGAACGAAAAGGAACAACATCCAGGACCCTATAAACAGTGCTGGCCAAGCAGCAAAAAGAAGGGGAGGTCATGATTGTAGGGAACTCCATATTGAGAAACACAGCAAGTTCAGTTCGCAGTTTGGACCCCTTACTACAACAGTGTGCTGCCTTCCAGGAGCCTCTGTCATACATCACTGAGAACGTGGACAGGCTCCTAGAACGAACAGGTAATGACCCGTAGTAGTCGTCCACATCGGTACAAACAATATTGGAAGAGACAGGCCAAGATCCCTGCAAAACAAATTCAGAGAGTTAGGAAGGAAATTAAAAGACAAGACCAAAACTGGTATTTTCTGGGATACTGCCCGACACCTTGCAAAGGACCATATGGACAGCTGGGAAATACAAACTCAAAATGCATGGCTGGAAACGTGGTGCACACAGGAAGGCTTCACCTTTCTTGAACATTGGAGCACATTCTACAACAAGGACTATCTATATAGGGCGGGACAGACTGCACTTAAACAAAAAGGGAACCAATCTACTCGGAGAAAGGATCCTTGAGGAGGTCCAGAAGCATTTAAACTAGAAAGGAAGGGGGCAGAAACAAAAAGAACAGAAGGAGACAACATCAAAAAAACAAGGGCAACAACTCAGGTAAGACAGCCATTAAATATATTTATCTAAATGCTAGAAGTCTGAGAAACAAAATGTTAGAATATTAGTGGGTACACACTATAGGAAAGACAGGAAGGACAGAAGAGGCAGAGGGGTAGCGCGATACATAAGAAATAGTCTTGAAGCCCAGGTGTTAAATCTGGACAAAAAAAACAACGCCGAATCAATATGGGTCAGAATAATGGACAAAAATTTAAAGGGCATAATAATAGGAGCATGCTATAGACCACCAAATTCAGGCGCCGAAAGCAAAATAATCTGTTATACAATGACATTAGAAATGCGTGAAAGAAAAGGCCATACTAATGGGGGGATTTCAACTTCTTCCATCTAAAATGGGAGAACCGGTGAGGACACGACGGACTAAATTGAAATGGTGGAAATGACAAATGACTGCTTCCTGAACATAATTTGTCAAGGCACCCAACCAGAGGGGAGGCATGCCTTGATTTAGTCTTTTCAAATAACGAAAACAGAATAACTAAAACAGAGAGCCATTGGCAAACCCAGACCACAACATGGTCTCATTTGAAGTGTTTTAAAAAACCCCAAAAGTAATGACAAAGCTAAGGTTTACAATTTTAGAAAAGCAAACTATGAAGGTATGAAACAGAAGTAGATTGAGTAAAATGAGAAAACATCGACAGAAAAAGGGATGGCTGTTTTTTAAAAATGTAGTACTAGAGGTGCAAAACAATTACATCCCAAAAGTAGACAAATCTAAATCTAAAACAAAATGGCCAAAATGGTTTAATAGATCAATTAAAAAAATATTCAGCAAAAAAAGGCACTTTACAGAGCGTTTAAAGGGACCAAAACAAAGTACACAGAAAGAGTACTTGGAACTGCAAACACAAGTCAAAAAGGAAGTTAGAAAGGCCAAGAGAGATAGAAATCAATATTGCTAAGGGGACTAAAACCAATTCCAAAAAATGTTTTCAATATAACAGCAAGAGATTTTGCCATTAAGAGACACAAATGGCAATATCATAAATGAAGAAAAAAATAGCAAATATATTAAATGATTACTTTTCACAGGTTTTTACAAAGGAGGACACGGACAACATGCCCACATGTCCACCTATTCCTATCCAGTTTTAAATAACTTTTAGCATAACAGAGGCAGAAGTGTTAAAGGACTAGGAGCTCTTAAAATAAACAAATCCCCTGGGCCGGAGAGATCCTCCCAATAGTACTCAAAGAAATGAAAGAAGTTATTTACAAACCGCTAACCAAGATCATAAGAACATAAGAACATAAGAAAGTTTACAAGCAGAGGAGGCTATTCAGCCCATCTTGCTCGTTTGGTTGTTAATAACTATTGATCCCAGAATCTCATCAAGCAGCTTGAAGGATCCCAGGGTGTCAGCTTCAACAACATTACTGGGGAGTTGGTTCCAGACCCTCCACAATTCTCTGTGTAAAAGTGCCTCCCTATTTTCTGTTCTGAATGCCTTTATCTAATCTCCATTTATGACCCCTGGTCCTTTTTTTTTTTCAAGTCAAAGAAGTCCCCTCGGTTGACATTGTTATACCTTTTAGGGATTTTGAATGTTTGAATCAGATCGCCGCTATAGTCTTCTTTGTTCAAGACTGAATAGATTCAATTCTTTTAGCCTGTCTGCATCTGACATGTTTCTTTAAACCGGGATAATTCTGGTTGCTCTTCTTTTGCACTCTTTCTAGAGCAGCAATATCCTTTCGTAACGAGGTGACCAGGGCAGAACACAATATTCTAGGTGAGGTCTTACTAATGCATTGTGAGTTTTAACATTACTTCCTGATTTAAATTCAACACTTCTCACAATATATCAAGCATCTTGTTAGCCTTTTTTAGCTTCCCATTGTCTAGATGAAGACATTTCTAAGTCAACATAAACTCCTAGGTCTTTTCTTAGTTCCCTTCTTCAATTTCACTATCTCCCATATGCGATATTTATAATGAACATTTTATTGCCCGCATGCAATACTTTACACTTTTTCTCTATTAAATTTCATTTGCCATGTGTCTGCCCAATTTTGAATGCGTCTAGATCATTTGAATGACCTTGCTGGCTTCAACAGTGTCACTTCGCCACTCCTCCTATTTTTGTGTCGTCTGCAAATTTAACGAGTTTGCTTACTATATCAGAGTCTAAATCATTAATGTGATTAGGAATAGCAGAGGACTAATACTCATCCCCTGTGGTACACCACTGGTTACCTCACTCCATTCGAGTTTCTCCTCTAATCAGTACTTTCTGTTTTCTACCTGTTAACCACTCCCTAATCCATGTGCATGCATTTCCTTGAATCCCTACTGTGTTCAGTTTGAGAATTAATCTTTATGGACTTTGTCAAAAGCTTGGAAATCCAACAGACTATGTCGGGAGTGCTTTGCAGTTGTCCATTTTCAATGTTGCATCCCTCAAAAAAGTCAAGTAGGTTAGATGATTCCTCCAAAACCAGCGCTGTCACCTATAA